>PVJI01001757.1:0-167481 GCA_004026765.1 Micronycteris hirsuta
CACATGACATGATATTGTACATAGAGAACCCCAAAGAGTCCACCAAGAAAGTACTAGAACTGATAACTGAATTCAGTAAAGTAACAAGATACAAAATTAATATCCAGAAATCAGTTTCATTTTTACATGCTAATAACTAACAAAGAGAAATTAAGAAAACAATCCCTTTCACAATTGCTTCAAAAAGAATAAAATACCTAGGAATAAACCTAAGCAAGGATGTAAAAGACCTCTACAGGGAAAATTAGACACTGAAGAAAGAAATTGAAGAAGATACAAATAAATGGAAGCACATATCATGTTTATGAATAGAAAGAATAAACATCATTAAAATGTTCATCATACCCAAAGGAATCTATAGATTCAATGCAACTCCTATCAAGATTCCAATGATGTATTTCATAGAACTAGAACAAATATTTCAAAAATTTATATGGAACCACAAGAGGCCCCATATAGCAACAGCGATCCTGAGAAAGAAGAACAAAATTGGAGGAATCATGCTACCTAATATCAAACTATACTACAAGGTCATAGTAATCAAAACAGCCTGGTACTGGCATAAAAACAGGCACATAGATCAATGGAGCAGAACAGAGAGCCCAGAAATAAACCCACACCTTTATAGTCAACTAATATTCAACAGAGAAAGCAAACACACACAATGGGCTAAAGATAGTTTATTCAGTAAATGGTGTGAGAAAATTAGATATATTCAGAAAATGAAACTAGGTCACCTTCTTATACCACGCACAAGAATAAATTCAAAATGGATCAAAGACTTAAATGTTAGACCCCAAACCATAAAAATCATAGAAGAAAACATAGGCAACAAAATCTTGGATATTGCTCATAGAAATATTTTATTGGATATATCTTCCCTGACAAGGAAAACAGAAGAAAAAAAATAAATGAGACTATATCAAACTAAAAAGTTTTTGCACGGCAAAGGAAAACATCCACAAAATAAATAGACAACCCACAGAATGGGAGAACGTATTAGTTAATATCCAAAATTTATAAAGTATTTACAAAACTCAACACCAAAAAAACCAAACAAGCCAGTTAAAAATTGAGCAAAGGACCTTGATAGACACTTCTGCAAGAGGACAAAGACATGGCCAATAGACATATGAAAAGATGCTCAATGTCACTAATCATCAGAGAAATGCAAATTAAGCCACAATGAGGTATCATTTCACACCTGTCAGCATGGCTATCATCAATAAATGAACAAATAAGTGCTGGTGAGGATGTGGAGAAAGGGGAACCCTTTTGTACTGTTGGTGGGAATGCAGACTGGTGTGGCGTCTGTGGAAAGCAGTGTGGAGAGAGCTCAAAATATTAAAAATGGATCTGCCTTTTCACCCAGCAATCCCATTTCTGGGAATATAGCTGAAGGAACCCAAAACACTACTTTAAAAGAACATAAGCACCTATGTTCATTGCAATGTTATTTACAATTGCCAAGATATGGAAGCAGCCAAGTGTCCATCAGTAGATGAGTGGATAAAACAACTATGGGACATTTGCACAATGGAATACTACTCGTCCGTAAGAAGAAAGAAAATTTTGACCAGAAGGGCCCAATTTGCTTGTGGGTAGTGGGGGAAGTGACTGAAAACCAGCTGAGAGCAGAAAAAGCGTCACTGTTCCCTCTTGGACCCCTCCCCCACATACAGCATCACAACGAAACAACGTGGGTTACCCCACCCTGGTGAACACCTAAGGCTCTGCCCCTTATACGTAACAGGCACACCGAGAAAAAAAATGGCCCAAATGAAAGAATGGATCAAAACTCCAGAAGAAATACAACTAAGGTACAAAGAGATAGCCAACCTATCAGATGCACAATTCAAAACACTGTTAATCACGATGCTCACAGAATTGGTTGAATATGGTCTCAAATTAAATGACAAAATGAAGAATACGCTAAGAGAAATGAGGGGAAATGTACAGGGAACCAACAGTGATGGGAAGGAAACTGGGACTCAAATCAATGGTGTGGACCAGAAGGAAGAAATAAGCATTCAACTAGAACAGAATGAAGAAACAAGAATTCAAAAAAATGAGGAGAGGCTTGGGAACTCCAGGACATCTTTAAATGTTCCAACATCAGAATCACAGGAGTACCAGAAGGGGAAGAGGAAGAACATGAAATTGAAAACTTATTTGAACAAATCATGAAGGAGAACTCCCCCAATCTGGCATAGGAAATAGATTTCCAGGAAGTCCAGGAAGCTCAGAGAGTCCCAAAGAAGTTGGACCCAAGGAGGACCACACCAAAGCACATCATAATTACATTAGCCAAGATTAAAGATAAGGAGAGAATCTTAAAAGCATCAAGAGAAAAGGGGACCTACAAAGGAGTTCCCATAAGACTGTCAGCTGATTTCTCAAAAGAGACCTTACAGGCAAGAAGGGGCTGGAAAGAAGTATACCAAGTCATGAAAGGCAAGGACCTACATCCAAGATTACTCTATCCAGCAAAACTTTCATTTAGAATGGAAGGGCAGATAAAGTGCTTCTCAGATAAGGTCAAGTTCAAGGAGTTCATCATCACCAAACCCTTATTATATGATATGTTAAAGGGATTTATCTAAGAAAAAGAAGGTAAAAAATATGAACAGTAAAGTGACAGCAAACTCACAGTTGTCAACAACCACACCTAAAACAAAAGCAAAAGCAAACTAAGCAAACAACTAGAACAGAAACAGAACCACAGAAATAGAGATCACATGGAGGGTTATCTACAGGGGAGTGAGAGGGGGGAAAAGGTACAGAGATAAGTAGCACAAATGGTAGGTAGAAAATAGGGGGAGGTTAAGAATAGTATAGGAAATATAGAAGCCAAAGAACTTATATGTATGACTCATGGACATGAACTAAAGGCGGGGAATGTGGAGGGGGTGTGCAGGGCAGAAGGGAATAAAGGGGGCGGAGATAGGACAACTGTAATAGCATAATCAATAAAATATATTTAAAAAGAAAAGGAAATAAAAAAATTGAGAAAAAAGATATAAAATTGTCTTTCTAGATAATATTGTCTATGTAGAAAATACAAAAGAATTGATTAAAAAAAAAAACATCCTGGAACTAATGCGTGATTACAGCAAGGTTGCAGAATATAAGATTATTTGCTTTCCAAGAATGAAAAAGTAGAATTTGAAATTAAAAAAATAAACCATTTATAGGCTGAATGCAAACCAAACTAAAATCCCAGCAAGTTATTTAATGGATATCGACAACATTATTTTAAAGTTTATACAGAGAAACAGGTAACCCAGGATAACAAACACAGCAGTGGAGTTGGAGCCTGGTGCTGCCCAACATTGAGACTGACTACGAAGCTGTGGTAATGAAGACAGTGCGGTGCCGGTAAGAAGGACAGACACACAGATCAATGGGACAGAGTGCAGAGCCCAGAAATAGACTCCTGTAACTGATGTTTGGCAAAGGAGCAAAGGCAATAGAATGAAGCAAAAATAGTTTCTTCAAGAAATGGTTTGGAATGAATGGGCATCATATACAAAGTAATGACGGACCTACTCCCTTTGCAAAAACTAACTCAAAATGGATTAAAGAAACTACAAAACTCATGGAAGATAACAGGAAAAAGCCCAGATGACCTTGGGTATGGTGATGCCTTTTTAGATACAGTGCCAAAGACACTATCCATGAAAAAATAATTGATAAGCTGAACTTTATTAAAATTAACAATGTCTGCTCTGAAAAAGAGTATCAAGACAATAAGACAGTTCACAGAGTGGGAGAACATATCTGTAAAAGATATATCTGATGAACGGCTGTTACTCAAAATATACAAAGAACTCTTAAAACTTAACAATAAAAAAACAAACAATCTAATTTTAAAAAATAGGCCAAAGACTTAATAGACATGTCACCAAAGAAGATATACATATGGCAAACAAACATATGCAGAGATGCTCTATATCATTAGTGATTAGGAAAATGCAAATCAAAACTATGAGATACACACAGATACCTATTAAAATAGTAAAAATCCAGAACACTGACACCACCAAATGCTGGTGAGCATGTGGAGCAATAGAAACTCTCATACATTGCTGGCGGGAATGCAGAATAAATGGTACAGCCTCTTTAGATGACAGTTTAGGTGATTTCTTAGAGACATAAACATACAAAGGCCTGTCCAGAAAGCATCCAGCCACATAATATGAAAGAATAGAGACATTTATTGAAGAAGATACAAGATACAAGAAACATTGTACACGGGACAATGGCACCTCAGTCCCCTTCAAAGTAGGAGCGTCAGGACCTCACACAGTTCTCCCAGTCGCCATCAGCTGCCCCATCATATTTTCCTGAATCTCATTGACAATCTGAAATCTCTTCCCTTTCAAAGGTGATTTTAGTTTTGGGAAAAGCCAGAAGTTGCAGGGCACCCAATCTGGGTTGTAGGGGGACTGAGTCACCTGGGCGATTTGATATTTTGCCAAAACTCTCCACGAGACATGATGCCTGATCAGGTACTGTTGTCTTGATGAAGCTGCCAATCAGCGGTTGCCCATAGCAGTGGCCTTCTGAATCTTCCAAGTAGTTTCTGCAGAGGAACGTTCAAGCTTAAGACAAATTTGAAGCAGATTGCTCAGTCATTTTGAATGTGGTGGCCCCACCGTATACATGCTCCTTCAACAGCGTCTACTGTCCCCACTGACTAGTGCAGTGAAGTTGTCATTGTTCACACACAAGCATTGCAGTCCCCTCTCCCTGGCTGCCAGGTTACATTGATGTTGCTCAAACTATTTTCATTAAATTAACAATGGCTGGACTTTTTCCGGACAGACGTTATACTCTTACAATCAAATCAGCAATCATGGTCATTGGTATTTACCCAAAGGAATTGCAAACTTAGGACCGTATATAACCTACATGTGGATGTTTATAGCAGCCTAGTGCTGCCGTAACTTGGAAACAACTAAGATGTCCTTTAAGTGAATAGGTAATATAAATATATCCAGGTAATGGAATATTATTTAGCACTAAAAGGAAATGACCTATCAAACCTTAAAAACGCCTCAAGTGAATATTACTAAATGAGAGAAGCTAATCTGAAAAGGCATTCTGTATAATTCCAGCTGTAAGCTATTCTGAAAGAGGAAAACTATGGAGACAATGAAAGAGAGGCGGTTGCCAGTGGGGGAAGGACAGGGACAGATGACTAGGTGGAGCACCAAGCATTTTTAGGGCAGTAGAAATACTCCGTGTACTACAATGGTGCATACACATTATGTGTACTGTACATCCATAGAACGTACAACACCAAGTGTGAACCCTGAAGTAAACTAAACTATGGACTTTGGGTGATAATGATCTGTCCATGTAGGTTCATCCCCGGTTAAAATTATATAAAATTCTAGTGAATAATGTTCATATGGAAAAGGATATGCATGTGTGGGAATGGGGGGTATATGGGAAATATCTGTACCTCCCTATCAATTTTGTTGTAAAAAAATCAAGTCTCTAAAAAATTCAATCAGGTGTGCTTTCTTGAAAGTGATTCCTTCTCGCTGACCATCAAGTTCCTTTCCTTTGAAAAACTCTTTCTCCCTGGTAATTGTTTTACATTTGATGTTTCTAACTTTACATATTAAATTTACTTTTGCCTCTCAGCACAGCTCTGTACATCTTACAGAAAATGAAGTACTAAAAGTAGAGGGAGAAAAAGATAAAGCAAGACATACGAGATCTTAATGGGGCTGTAGGTGAACCCACGTACCTCATAAAGAGCCCCTCCTGGTGGGTTGGGAAGGCTCATTTATAAACTCAGTGTCTTTTACATCATCTCTTCACGTCTTAACCAAAATTTGCTAACACTTATTGAGTACCTCTCATCATCTGCTTGCAGATTCTAATTTTCCCTCAGTCTTGCAATGTATATTCAATTACTGTGACAAAACAGTCTCTTGTGAAGATAGGTTTAATAAGAAGAAAAGTAAAAGGAGGAAATTGAACTTACTTGAGCTTGGGCTTGGTGTGCAGCAGAACCCCCAATCTTATTTTTCTATGAAAATTCACTATAAAAAATTAAGAATACCTCTGAATCAGTGTTTGAAAATCCAATAATAATAGATTCTTTTTTTTAAGATTTTTTATTTATTTATTTTTAGAGAGAGGAGAAGAGAGGGAGAAAGAGCAATGTGTGGTTGCCTCTCACATGACCCTCACTGGGGACCTGGCCTGCAACCCAGGCATGTGCCCCGACTGGGAATCGAACTGGGACCCTCTGGTTCCCAGCCCGCGCTCAATCCACTGAGCTACACCAGCCGGGCTAATAATAGATTCTTTGCCTAAATATTTCTATGCCTCGGTCAGTGGTTATTGACATAATAACCCAGCTTTTCTATCCTATTTTCTGTTTGGCCTAGGACAAGTGGCTTGCCAGTTGTATCTGGTTTTTGAATTTTAGAATCCTTCTGGAATCTATTATTATCCTCCCAGCTTCAATTCTTCCTTTATATTGTTTCAGACCAATGGGCAAGCAGGCCTTTTCAACCCTAGGGAAGGCCTGACCTTGTGACCTAGTCCAGGGCACAGTAGATTGCACTGTTTCAATTTAGTAATTGTCAAGGGAATGCAAGGTGTAAAATCATTGCCCTCAAGGATATATGCATGTAGTTGGGGAGATAAGACACGTGTGTGTGAAAAAACAACTAACACATTAGGTTATTAAGTACCTAATGTAGGCCTTGAATACGTGATGTGGGAAGTCAGAAACAGGAGAAGCACGGTGGGCCGGGGAACTCAGGAGAGGACAGAAATGGAAGGACAGTCAGGTGCAGGGAATTGTGTTGGGCTGGCCAAAAAGTCCATTATGTTGTTTCCACAAAACAAAAGACACAGTGTTCATTTTCACCAATAACTTTATTGGGATGTTTTGAGAATGTCAGCTGTCTTTTAATATTGGCTAGTGGGTAGAGGCCAGGGGTGCTGCTAAACATCTTCCAATGCATAAGACAGCCCGTAGCAAAGAATTATTTGGCCAAAATGTCAATGGTACCAAGAAACTTCACAAACCACTTTTGACACATTCCTTCAGTCATAGTGCCTTCTCCATACACTGTACAAATCTTTTTCTGTTTTGGTTGTGTTTTTACTTTTCTTAAAATAATAAAGCATGGTACGCTGAAAGTGTTGTGTGTTTTCTTCCGTCTTCAATATTAAAATGGCTGCACAAAAATTCACCAATTTTGTTAAGTGTTTTTAAGTGCATGCTGATATGAGAGCTATCACAATACAACCTAACAAAATTGTTTCAAATGATGTTAAAGACAATTATGCACAACTAGAGCCATCATACGGAAAAAAACACCAAGGATTTCCTGGCCAGCCGACTGTAAGTGGGGCTTAGAGGTGGAAAGGTGCATGAATACTTGGTGGAAATGATGGCTAGTAAGTGATTAGACAGCAAGGTTTGCACTTAGAAATGGGGGATGAGGTCGGAAATCCTGGGTGGAATAAACAGTCGTAGAGCTTGATATTTACCAGTCCAGGGAATTTGGAGTATGTTGTTTGAGATGTAGGAAGCTTTGTTTAAGCAGGAGAGAAACATGATACATTAAAACCTACTTTCTATATGGTTCTCAGTAGACAAAAGGTTGCTGTTAGCTTTTGTCTTTCAGGCACTATAATTTAATTTATTAGGTGCAAATTATTAAGTCATGTCTGTCTCTTCCTAGAACTGGATGCATCTCTGAACCCATCTCTCATTTTTCTAGGATATATTCACCACAATTCAGAGCCTTGAGAAGACACGACTGTCTTTGCTTTGTGGCTGGAGATGTTCAGGTAAGAACGTCTGACTCAACTCTGAGTTACTAACCTGACTCAGGTAAGTGGCTGTGAGACATGAACCATAAGGACCCTAATGTTTGGTATTTAGTTTTCCTCTATTTTTTTCCTAGAGAAAATTTTTCTATACTTGATAAACTCTTTATTGGAAAGAGATAATCCAACTGACACTGTAGTATCAGTTTGACTTTATGTTCTAGGATGTTTAGGAAATTTTCTCCCACTTCTGATTTAGACCATCTTATCCCTAAGAGCTCAGTTTTCTTTTTGTGCTGTAAAATGCCTCCCAGGGAGATGCTAGTAAAAAGATGGCCCCACCGAGAACTGCTTGTGTCTTAAAAGAGTGGAATTGTCTGAAGGTGGTTGTTCATGGGAAGAAGAGCAGAAAATACAGCCACATGCACTCTTTTGGACCTGCTATCTTTCCAAGGGACTCAGTACTGGGGGTCACCAAGATAAGCAACCTCTTGGTCTTGTGACAGGCAACCTCCGTGCTGCTGAACCGCAGAACCGCCCTCCTGCCCTGCCTGCAGAGGGGGAGCGAATGACATGTAACCTCCATGTTTTGTCTCCGTACTTTGTGACTTGCTTGTTTTGTCCCTCTACTCTGTAACCTTCATATTAAGTCCCTGTGTTTTGTTTGTACCAAATAAGGTAGCTAGACCTAACTTCTGCATCAGGCTTCTGTGACCTCGCTTCGCCACGTAGGCAGTGAGTCTTGTTACGTAGGCAGGGCGTGAGTCTTGTCACGTAGGCAGGGAGTCCCAGGCTATTTAAACCCCAGAAGGTCTTTTTTCGGGGCTCAGAATTTGGAGTCTTTCTCCTCTGAGCCCGTGTGTAATGAAAGTTCATGCTCCACCATGTCTCCCGCATGTGAGTTATTTTTCTGCAACAGTCTCAGCTGGAGATAGCTTCCCTTTTATTTTGACCATCCCTGTACGAATCAGGTCACTGCATCTTGCATTCATGGCTTTACAAAGCTCTGCTTTCATTCTAATTGGAGGCTGATCTCTATCAAGGACCCTTGCTGTCGATGACCCCCGAGTAAAAGAAAAGGGATCAGATGTTGGCTGGGCCAAGATGGGCAGAGCTGTGAAGTGGAAGCCTCTTAGTCTCAAAACGGAGCTCTCTCCCAGCACCCCCACCCACGTTGCCCCTACAGCTAGAAGAAGCAGCTCCTAGTTTCTCATAGCTTTAGGTTCCCCCAAAATGTTAATCCTGCTCTTTGTTAGGAGGCTGTGACCATCTCTATAATCTTGTATAAATCCTGCAGGTTTCAGTTACTGTGTTACATAGCAGAGGAAGTATATATAAACAGGTGGGCCTTTCGGTGCTGGGAAAATTGTGCCATGAAAACAGCCACTCTTTGGTACATATAATTTATCTGTGTTCAGAATTGTAGAGCAGGCTGAAACTTTACAAGTCTCTCATTCTAGTTCCCATTTTACAAATGAGGAAATTAAGGTTCACAGAACACACCCACTAACCACCCTGATTCCAGTGCTTCCAGGAATAACCTGGGAAAGCCCGAGGCAAATGAGGCGTCTGTCACCCCAGCAACCAATTAACTAGCTCAGAGCTTCACAGCAGTTATTGACACACTGCAGACTAAAATCCATGCTTTCTGTCTATTCCATTGCATGGCAACATAATGCAATAAAAATATCCCCTCATTCATGAGCAACATATTAAAATTCTAGAATTCTGTTGTATCAGTTTGGCTTTATGTTCTAGGATGTTTAGGAAATTTTCTCCCACTTCTGATTTAGGCCATCTTATCCCTAAGAACACAGCCTTAGCACATACATTTTTAACCTAATTTAAATTTAATAAGGATAGTAGGCTGTTTCTGTCTTAAGTGAATGGAGGGAAAAAAACTCAATGAAATATATCGAGGATAGCCAAAGACAGCATTTGTTTTGGACATTCATTTAGGGTCATAGTTATTGGATCTAAAATATATGAGGCTTGGATAAAAGGCATAAAGGCAATGAATAGGTGTTCTATTCTATTGATAAAAATTGGGACAATTAACCCAAGCACTGTTATTAACAATTCTTCCAGCTCAAATTCTTGTGTATAAAGCAGTAAAGTCAATGCATGTAGTTTTCAAACGGCACTATTAAAATTTATAGGCACAACTCCTGATTGGCTCCTTGTGATATGGGCAAAATGCCTAAAAACCCAGGTTGACCAAAATTCCTGAATCTATGTGAAGACAGACCTTTATCTACTTAAATATTGGTGATCTGTTGGATTTCTCTTACTCGCTCTTTTTCAGTCATGCTGCATGCTGCCGGGGGGCAAGCTCATCCTCATGTGTGGCTGCAACTCCTGTTTAGAACAGGGTGAGCAAATGGACCGCATGTCTGCTGTCACCTCTCACCCACGGCCGTGGTACACATTGATGGTTTGTCTTTGTCCTCACGACACCTCAACACACATCCTCAGTCTAACACTCTAGATGGATCAAAGTTGGCACCGAATCTATTTTTGGACCCACAATTAATCAGTCTTTGACCCAGATTAACCCCCAAGCTGTGTATCTGAATATATGAGAGCCCATCTCTACCTAGATTTAAGTACCTCAGTTTGAACACATCCAAACAAAATCCTCGTTTTTATCGCTACACCTGCTTCTCTTCTGTCTTCCTTACACTTAAAATCCAATTAGTCACTGAAGCCTGCACTTTCTTTCTTCTTGAATCCTTCTTGACTACTGCTACCTTTATACCTAAAGTCACCACTGTATTCAGGTGCTTGCAAAGCCTGCTTGCTGGTATCTCTGACTTCATTGTCCTCTCTTCCTTAACACATTGTTGTAAGAGGGATTTCTCTCCAAACCACAAATCTGACCACATCATTTCTCTGCTTACAAATCCCCATCATGGCTACCGCATGGTCTTTGGAATACATTTTGAGCCTCTCAGCTCAGTTTATAAGATCCTGTTAATTCATTTGTATGTACCTTTGCAGACATGCTGACTTCTCCGTTTTTACATTTTCTGAAGTTTTCACTAATTTATCTTTCATAAAGACATATATTTGGTTTGTTTTATTAATCAAATCTTTACTATTTTTTTGTTTTCCATTTTATCACTATTTTTAATTTATAATTTGTCTTTATTAACTTTTTAAATTTGATGCTTAGGTAATTAATTTTAACGTTCTCATATAAAGTTTTTAAGGCTCTGAATTTTCTTCTCAATATTGCTTTGGTCACATCCTATAGGTCACGTTTTCCTTGTCATTCACCTCTAACTTGTTTATACTTCTGGTTTTTACTTTGGATTTTACTGAGGATTTATTACAGAAAGATGCTTAACAATTTTCAAGTAAATGGATTATTTTTATCTCTTTTTTTGTTGTTAACTTATTACAAATTAGACTTAGAAAAATGTAGCTGAAATAATTTTCCATTTAGAAATTATCGACCATTTGTGTATATGTGTGTACGTCGACTAATGCATGGCCAATTTTGTAAATAGCCCATAGCACTTAAAAAACGTATGTTCTCTTACTGTTAAGAACACTGTTCTTTCCACATGTATTAAGTGAAACATAGTGACAGCCAAATATTCATTTTGAAAGAGTTTTTCAGTGGCACCTCTCTGACTAAGGATAAGTACATGCAGCCCAAATATTTCCCTTGTGCTTTTCTTTCAGTGAGAGTTTGGCTAGGACAGGTTTTAAGGTTCAGGATGGCTTCCAGAATTGGGATGATATTGTTCTTTTGTCTTCTAGAAATCCTATTCTCAGATAAGAAGTTCAGTGTTAATCTGATTCTGCTTCCTTATTGGTACAGTTTTTGTCTCTCTGAAGTGTTTTAGGGTAGTCTATTACACTTTATAGTGTAGTCTATTAGATAGTCTATTAAAGTGTAGTCTATTAAGGATAGATAGTCTATTAGAGTATTAGACTAATACTCCATTGTTTGGGGTCTGAAATTTCACCAGGACAAGCCTAGTGTTCTGTTTGCTTCTGTTTTTAATTTGGGGCTTTTCACCTGAAGATCTGATAGGAACCTTTTTCTCTATTATTATTTTTATTATTTCTTCCTCTCCATGCTCTCTCCCCTGTTTTGTTTAGAATTCCTACTAAATGGATGATTATTCTCCCAGATCTTTTCCTCATATTCCTCAGGTTTCGCCCAACATTTCCCACCTTTTTCTTTCTGCATCGCGTGGTACGAGAAGCACTGGTCTTTACCTCCCAGCTAACTATTGGACTCCTCAGCCATGCGTATTATGCTATTTGGTCTGCCATATTTGATCATGTTTTTAACACTGCCTTTGTTTTCTTTATTGCAATACGTTCTTTTCTTTTGAACACAATATCCCTTCCAACCAATTTCAAGGAATTAATTGCATTTGTGTTTAATTTCCTGTTTATGTTATTTTGTAGTTTTCTTTCATTTACTGCGATTCCATGATTTCCCCAGGGGTTCATTCTCGTCTTTCTTGTATTTAGAACTCATTATTTCTAAAAGCAAAATTTACATTTGATGTCTTTTTTGTTGGTTTTCCTCTGATACTTAGACATTGTAGTTGTCTAACAAACATCACTGCTCAAGTAACACCCAAACAGGCTCTGATCACTGGACCTGGGCTCCAGGGCTTGTGTGTAGGTGTGTGGGGGACCTTCGTCCCAGTCCCTCTGGGAAGCACAGGCTGTCCACAGTACTTGCTCTGCTTCTCCAGCGCCCACCGCTCCAGAGTTTCTGGTGCCTCAACCCCCACTTTAGAGAGCTGCTCTCACGGCTTGAACCTGCAGACCAAGCAAGAGTCTGTAGCTCTAAAAAGTAACCACTCCCTTTCCGAGAACAGGAGGGAAAGGGGGGGTGGATCCTGATGTAAATGTTTGTCACCCTTAATGAATCACCTCACCAACTGTCTTCATCCTGCTCTTTCCCCTAGTTCCCACTGTTTCTGCTCTTTGGATTATTTTGGTGCAGAGTTGGGAAAACCCACTCTGTTTGACCTTCTCTTTCTTTTGTATGAGATTGTGACTTCCTTAGTTCTCTTAGGCTTTACTTTCAGTCTGGTCTGAATGGCTGTATGCCTCCAGAAGTTTGTCCGGTGGCATTGCTTTCAAATTTACCCCTCCGCTAACATTTATTCTTTTTCTATGTACATATTTTTCTGCTGTTTTAGTGGGATTTTTTTTCTCTTTTTTTTTTGAGAGAAAACCTTGTGTTCGGTTAGCCAAGCTGAACTGGAAAATCAGCACTTTGTTTAGGCCTTCAGTGTGTAACCAGGACTTTGCAATTTTATTGTTTCTTTTATTGAAGAATTTCGAACACGTGTCTTAAGGTCAGGTCAGAAGTATTCTGGGCTGTGCCCCCAAGGCTCTTCCTGGGTCATGATTAATCAGAGCCCCTTGCCAGGCACATGTAGATGTCTTCTTCCTCAGGGTGGGAATCAGCAGACAACCTTATCTCACCTTCTACGCAATATAATCATGAAGGCCCAAACTTTGAAAACTACCTCAAAATCGACTTCACATTTATTTCAGGTGATTTCAGGACTTTGATACAACAAGGACTCCGGGTTGTTTATCTTTCAATCCCAGAGTTTCTGAGAAAATTTAAGAGATTAGCTACCCTTAAATTCACTTATGTTTGTGGGACACTTTTCACTTTACCTGGACTTTCATGGTGATATTTCATTTGAGCCTCTTAATAAGTTTTCTCAGTAGACATGGAATATTATCCTCATGTAACACATGAGCAAATTGATTTAGAGAGGTTATTTGCCAAGTTATACAAATAAAATATCAAACCTTGCAATTCTCCTGAAATTCTTTCTCTGTGTATACCTCATGTGGATTTCTTTCTTTAATGACTGAGGTGAGACCAGTGTCTTTAGACAAAAACTGGTTTTAAGTCAAGATATATATCTCTGAGGCTAGATAGGAATTAAATTAGGTTGCAGGGATTGGATTCAGTATCTACTGAAAAAAAAGTGACTGATTCTAAAATATTATATTTTTCTATTTTTAAAAGGCATAGAACCAATTATTCCTTTAAAAAGCTCCCCCACCCCAAGAAAAACAATTACAGGTATGATTATAGGAATTGCTTTAAGATGCTTGATCACCTACATTAACTCCATCTGTCTGTCTGTTTCCTTTATAGGGTATATTAGTTATCTATTGTTGTATTTAAAAGCACACTCCCCCCAAGCTTAGTGGCTTAAAACAGCCACCGTTTATTTACTGTTCCTAAATCTACCAATCAGCCAGGCAGTCCTGCTGATGTGTCCAGGCTCGGCTGATCTCACCTGGGCTCACTCAAGTGTCTGCGTTCAGCTTGAGTGTTGATTGGGAGCCGACTACTCTTCAGGACTCGTGGCTGGCTGGCTGGCTGGCTGGATTGGCTGGAGTGGTGCCTTTCACCAGTGAGCGGGCCAACCCAGGCCTGTTCCTGTGGTGGCATCTGAGTTCCAAGACAGCAATTAAAAGCTCACCAGGCCTTTTGGAGCCCAAGGATTAGGACTGGCAAAATGTCACTTGCACTATATTTTCATGGTCAAAAATAAGTCAGAAATTCAACTCATACAAAGGGTAGGGATCTTCAAAATCATATTGGAAGGAGCATGGATACAGAGAGGAGAATAACTGGACTCACTTTTGAAACAGTCTGCCACACCTGTTTATTGTGCCCATGCCTCAGCTGCTGTGGGTGTTAGCTGCCAAAGGCCCACGGATGCCTCCCTTTCTCTGGTGAATTGCCTTCAGCTGAAGGGGACTGCAGTGCCCTAGGGCTTGTGCCCTATCTTTTCTTTGTGAGGGGAAGGAGGTGTGTCCCACAGCCAATGACTGGTGGATATGGGAATACAGATGGCCGATGTCCAGGCCTCTGGATGCAAGATTGTAGGTGCTGCGATTTGAGCTCCAGAGTCTCCCTGTGTATCAAGGCGAGACTAGACTTCATCTGGGTTCACATCCTTGTTCTGCTTTTCCCCTTCCCCTTTCTTAGCTTTCTCACCCCCTTACAGGGTTTTCCTAAAGAGCACTCCGTCGATAATTCACAGGCACCCAGTTCCTTGTGGCTCAGACCCTCCCTACTTCTATGAATCACCCCCAAGGTGGCTGCTTTATGATGACATAATATTAAAAGACAGCAGGCACTTGTCATTAGTACATATCTACAAGCATCATTGCATATTCTTAGCTTACCTGAAGTCTCTTTGAGATTTCAAAATGCTGTTTTGCACTTTGGTAAAAGTAACAATGGCTACTATTTACTGAGTGCTTGCCATGTATAGGCTCTGTGCTCAGTATGTAACATGCATGATCTCATTTAATCCTCACCATGACCATATGAGATAGCTATTGTTATCAGTGTTTATACTTTAAGTGTTTTCTAAATCATTTCCCATCTGCAATTCTGTTCTACTACTATTTACTCTGGCAACACAAGACTTCTGAGTCTGCATAAAAATAGCCTTTGACACATGGCATAAGGAAACACCTGACATATCACAGACAAGATAATTTGACCTCCTTCGGCTTGGAAAAATCAGGCCTCTTTGGGTGCCTCATTGAACAATGTTGGTAGGAAAACCTATTGGCCAAGGAAAACTGTGTTCAAAACAGTAAATAATTTCAGCGACATCAGTTGGCCATTTTGGTGTTCACGTCTGGTATTACAAAGTGTTGCAAAGTATAAAGGTCATTGAGATATGTGTAACCAATGTTGCAGACATCACAGGAAGATGAGAAATGAGTCAATAGCAACTGTTCAAATCCGTAAATTCCTACTTTCAGCAGCTGCAGCAGGAAATAGGAAATCTTTTAAAGAGAGGGTCAAGGGAAAGGCATCACTTCTTGGTTAGTTGTGTGGCAATGCTTTGTCTCTTTCAGTTCAGGTGGAAATGGCCTTGAACTCCAAGGGGAAACCCAGAGAGGAAGACCAGATAAGACTGGCATGGTGCTAAGCCAGAAACCAAGGCTTAAAGAGGTAAAGAGAACTATCCCTGAGGTCACACAGCTAGGAAGTGGTGTGATGGAGACTTGAACCAGGTGCTCACTGCCCCCCGGAATAGCAGGGAATGAAAGAGCTGACAGCGTGAGGCTATGTGGAGGGTGCTTCCTGGAGAGTAGCTCCTACGGTGCATATTTCTTCTACAGCAAAAGCCAAGGAAACTCCCACAGGTGGCATTCCATGTAGTTGCCTTGGTTCCTCCTCTCTGAGCTAACCCTCTGCAAGTTTTACATCTGGGGGATTTCAGTAGGACTTACACAATTAACTGTATGAGTTACCCAGAAGCAGAACAGACATGTGAAGAGAAGGGGAGCTTGAGGGAGAGATTGAGTAAATAAACCAACAAGAAGCTGCTAAGAGACATAAACTTGGGGGCTTATGTAAAGAAAGTCTCTCTGGATGGTGAATAATGAAGACAATTCTCACAGTGAAAGACAGAGAGCCAATGCACCAGGAGATTGGCTACCTTGTTCTACAAGGAGCCAGAGAGTGGAAGCCGCCATTGGGCACTCCGTGAGTTCCCCTGGGGGAGGACTCGTCGGCATCAGGCACACAGCGATCCACTTGTTCACATACTCACGGGACGGAGCCACAGGAATAACTCGGGTTCCCAAAGATCATTTGTTTCATCCAAGAGAAAAGCAGTCACCTCCAAGCCCCACAAAGGCCCCATTTAGTCTCAACTTTTAGTAGATTTTATGTGTCCCAGTGTCTTGAAGGCAAAGCCAACGACTGAGTTTTACATCTGCCAGGCTGATCTTTCTCTGCTCTGAGCAGGCAGCCAGGGCAAGCTGGTTGCTTCTATTACCTCACATGCAGGAGGTATAGAGCAAAATGAGGAAAGAAGTGAGAGCACAAGGCACAAGGATTGGATGAGCTCAGAAAAGGACAATAGGGGCCTGGTGAGCCGTTCTCAGCAGGGTGCCCGGAGCAACTTCAGGAGATGGACAGAGCCCAGAAAGAGAATTTCCTGCTTTGGGTTAAAAATAAATAAATCTAACTATCTTCTAAGAGGTGATCCATTCACACTGTGCAGCATTAGGTCATTAATTTGAAAATTGCATGTAGTAAGGAAAACAGTAGCCAATCTCTTAACACCTTCATCGCGCCTGGGTTACATAAATATTATCTCGTGTGGGGGAAATTTCCAGAAAGTTTCAATCCAGGTAAAAGCTTGAACATCCTGTTGCTTCTCTAAAACTTCTACATTTCCTGTTTACTTCTGTCTCTCTCAGCCCACACTTATCTTTGATAGGAAATAAAGGGTAATCACCACCTAGGTTAGGAAGCAGCATTTTTTCAAACCCATGATTATTCTGGGGTTAGCAAAATCCTTCTGTCATAGAATCCCAAAGTGGCTTTATATTTTTGCTGTCCTTTAGAACTCATCAGTTTCTTTCATCAACAGTCCTTTGGAAGTTTTCAAAGCTCCATACTGTCTACCCAGCCTTCCTTGAGAAAGCTGATAATTCTGGCTTTCTCTTTCCAATTTATCAGCCCAAGAAACCTTGAACTTGGGGAGGCTTTGCCTTAGATGTCCAGGTTTGTTACTCTGAACCGTTTTCCACATAAATTTTCCCTGATGCTCATACGACCTGTAATAAGAACAGTCCTTTGCACCCTGAGCCTGTATGGTTTTATGGCACACTATTTTGAGATAGAATTTGTTTTAATCTTCAGTTAAGCCTCTTTATGCAAGCATAGGTGCCAAGAGAACAAATGCAATTCACTTAAAAGTTGTTTGTCTAGTTAACTGTAAGTACGCAAATCAGTTTCCTGTCCACACAAAGAATTTTCTTGTGTTTGAAATCTTTGACCAAGGGGATGTTGGCTTGGATTTTTATAGGGAATTTACAACTTAAATTATCTATAGTGCTCTGTGCGGCAGGATGTGAGGTAACTTAGCAAGCAGCTGGTTAGTAGTGAACAATTATATTGCCAGAGTTTCTGAAAAGGACCTTTGTGTGTGCACAGCGAAGGCGTCGCAAAGGGCCTGCATGAAAATGGAGACTCAGCGTGCTAAAAGGTGTCAGGAAGTTGGAGGACAGCAGGAAGGAAAAAGAAAAAGGAAAGCCTAGTGTCAAGATAAAATTAAGACAATGGTTTGCATACAGTCCATTTCCCTCATTTTGTATTCAAGGTTTTCCTCTTTTGCTATTTTTCTTCCATGTATTTATTCCTTTTTCTTTAGGAAACCTGAAAACATTCACATTAGTATTTCCAAAGAGACTCTTGAGGCATGAGGCCCACGGCCGGTGTAGATGGTCTTTGGAAGACAAACTGTGTGCGGCAGGCATAGCTGAGGCCTGGCCGGAGCTCTGTGGGGAGGGAAGTTATTCTGGGAGCATTGCCGACGGGAGCCTTTCATACAGGACAGAGACTCTTCTGCAGCAGCGTAACCCCCAGCCTCTCGTGTGTTCATTGATGCACTTTGTTCTTTTTGACAGGCTCTTTAGCTTTTTTTCTCTTTACTTGTTTAACCTCTAGAGATTTCCCTGCAGTCCGGATAAGTTAGACAGAAGCTACACATTGCCTTGGGGAAAGGTAGCTGCTATGGAACGTGGATAACAAAGGGAGCATACTCTCAGTTCCAAAAGTCAAAGCTGCTGCTTTAGACGAAATATGGAAAAAAATCACAAGCATCCTTGTAGAACCAGTTTCTCTTGTGGTCAGGCCCGGGAGAATGTAGACAGGAGTAAGTGTGCATTTGGGAAACATAGAAAAATTTAACCTGGATTTGGACTAGGGGACAGTGCTTCTCTGGGAACTGACCTGTTCTTCCCATGCCAGTCTGCTGTGACAGCTGGTAGGTATTGATGAGAACTGGTGGCACAATGTATCTAGGCAGTAGGGGGCCGGAGACAGTTTCCTCAACTTTGCGTGCACTTGCAGTTGTGGGCGAAGGCACTTAGAAGTCCTTCCAGTCTCCAGAGCAGGTCACTGATGTAAGCTGAGGGAAGCCTCTGGGCAGTATGGGTCTTCTGGCGGGAATGAAGGGTTACCTCACTACCGGGGGATCGAAGCCACATTTTCATGTTTGCTGATGGATGCCAGGATACTATGTGGGAGCCAGATCAAGGTCTGCAGTCTCTGCAAGCACCATGGGAATAAGACAGGGTGAGTCATACCTGGGAGGCCAGCATGGGCCTGACACAGAAATAGACACCTCCTGTTGGCTGCTGAGCAAGTGCCATCTGCTTACACCCTCTCAAGAGTTTGTTAGCATCAACCTGAGGATGAGGACATATAAATATTCTTGATAAAGAAAAACAGACCGAGATTTTTTTCCTATGAAAATTTTTTACTTGAGGTAATTGTACATTCACATGCTGTTATAAGAAATTATACAGAGAGTTGCTGTGTCTCCTTTACCCAGTCTCCCCAATGGCAGCAACTTGCAGAACTGCAGTTATCATGTCACAGCCAGTGCACGGAACCGATACAGTCAAGGCACCGAACACTGGCCTCAGCACAAGGAGCCCTCATGGTGCCCTTTCATAACCACACGCACTTTCCAGCCCTTAATATCTGGCAACCACTGACCTGTTAGCCATTTCTTTCTTTCTTTTTTTTTTAAGACATTTAAAAAAAATGATGTTATTTATTTATTTTTAGAGAAAGGGGAAGTGAAGAAGAAAGAAAGGGAGAGAAACATCAGTGTGTGGTTGCCTCTTGCATGGCCCCAAAGGGGGACCTGGCCCGTAACCCAGGCATGTGCCCTGACTGGGAATCGAACCAGTGACCCTTTGGTTTGCAGGCCTGTACTCAGTCCACTGATCTTAGAGGTATTGGAGCTTCGAGGGAAGGAGTCTTGAATAGGTGAGTCCATGTGTGGGTTCTTTAAGAGGAATTGCTTATGGCTCCAGCAGTCTTCTCCACCGACTCAATCCCCACTGGTTTTTGCAGCAAGAATTTGTGGGGATTTATCTTCCTGGCACTGGAGCCAGGGGCTGGGGGGCCGGTTGTGGGTCTGAGACTCCTTGCTCCCAAGTTATCCCTCCTAAATTCTTATCTACCACATGTGGATGTGGGACCATGCTGTTTTGCATTTGTGCCCCTCCTATTAGTCCGGATGGATGTGGTTTCTTCAATTCCAAAGTTGTCAAACTTCCATTCAGCTTGATTTCTGAAGTTCCTGAGTGATTGTTTTATATTTTAGTTATAATTTTGATGTGGTTGTGAGAAGAGGTGAGCCATGTCTGCCTACGCCATCATCTTGATCCCAGTTGCATTTTTATAGGCCAATAATGAACTATCAGGGAAACTAAGAAAACAATCTCATTATAATTACATTAAAAAATACCTAGGAATAAATTGAACAAGAATGTAAAAGACCTGTACTTGGAAAATTATAAGACATGGAAGAAAGGAATTGAAAAAGATACAAATGAGTGGAAGCGTATACTGTGTTCATGGATAGGAAGAATTAACATCACTAAACTGGCCATACTACCCAAAGCAATCTGTAGATTCAGCATAGTTCTTATCAAGATACCAACAGCATTTTTCACAGAACTAGAACAAATATTCCAAAAAGTTCATGTGGAACCACAGAAGACCCAGAATAGCCACAGAAATCTTGATAAAGAAGAACAAAGTTGGAAGAATCATGCTACCTGATATCAGACTGTACTCCAAGGCCATAGTAATCAAAACAGCATGGTGTTGGCATAAACATAGACATATAGATCAATAAAACAGAATGGAGATCCCAGATAAGGCCATGCCTTTATGGGCAATTAATGTTTGACAAGGGAGGAGAAAACTTACAGTGGAGTAAAGGTAGTCTATTCAATATATGGTAATGGGAAAGTCGGACGGATAACGTGCAGGAAAGTGAAACTAGACCATCTTTTCACAGCATATACAAGAATAAACTCAAAATGGATTAAAGACTTAAATGTTAGACTCAAAACCACAAAAATCCTAGAAGAAAACAGGCAGTAAAATCTCAGACATTTCTTTTTGAAGATTTTATTTATTTATTTTTAGAAAGAGGGAAAGAGAGGGAGAAAGAGAAAGAAACATCAACGTGTGGTTGCCTCTTGTACACCCCTCACTGGGGACATGGCCTGCAACACAGGCATGTGCCCTGACCGGAAATCGAACCGGTGACCCTTTGATTTGCACTGGAGCACTCAATCCACTGAGCCACACCAGCCAGTGTTCAGACATTTCTTGTAGCAAGCAGTACTTTTTCTGATCTATCTCTCCAGTAAAGGGAAACATAAGAACAAATAAACAAATGGGACTACATTAAACTAAAAAGTTTTTGCACAACAAAGGAAATCATTCACAAAATGAAGACAACCTATTGAATGGGAAAACATTTTTGCCAATAATACATCTGGTAAATTTTTGTATACAAAAATTGGATACAAAATTGGCATGTGGTATCCGCTGGCAACTTTCCTTGTGGGTTGGGATCCCCGTCGGGGTTCCCCCCAGGACTGGCTCCATGTTAGTGGCACCCCTGCCACAGTGGAGAGGGCTCTGCGGGTATTAGGGGAGACCTGGAAAAGCCCAGTGCTTGGGTATTTCTTTCAGCTTTGCTAGCTGAGACAGAGACTGCACTTCACAATGCAGCGAACTTATGCGAACTCCGAGGAAGGGAGGAAGCCTTGGAGGTGCGGATCTGCATCCTGGAGGAGGACCTCAGAACAATGGAGCCATGGTGATCCCCCTCCGGATTCTGGCAGTCCAGTCTGAGGAGGGGGAGGAGGAACCGAGTTCCCTGAGGGGCCACCCAGCAGTGATATAGAAGAGGAAGTCACCGCAGCCCCTGGCGCCTGGGGAAAATAAGGTTGGCCCCACCCAGATGGTAGAGCACGACTTGTCGCCACTGTATGCAGGCCAAACTAGTAGAGCTGAGGAAGCAGTTTTAGCAGTGGGCGAGGGAGCCCTTGTCAGCGTGGCTCCTCCATCTTTGGGATTTAGGGGTGGATAGTATGTGCAGTGCTAATGAAACAGAAAAGTTAGCTTCCATTACAACCTCGCCCACCCCCCACCCCTGACCGCCCCTCCCCGCCCATGCCAGTGGCTGCAGAATCCCCGGCAAAATGGGAGGGGGCAGGGATCTCATTTTTTGTTGGAATGAGTCATGGCTGTGATTTCATTAGGTCTGGGAGGATGCAGGAGACTTGCCAGACACTGAGTAAATGGCAGTCCTATGCGGACTTAGTGCAGATCCCGCAGGAGTTGGGCACACTCCAGGCCATGTTTAAACCCTATACTCGGCCCTGATGATGAATGCTTTACAGCAAGATTGAGTGATCTGGTATTACGGCACGCCCCTTCTGTCTCTTTTGGATGCCTGGGGCGATCTTGGCGCCATCAGTTGGGCGCTGTGTTAATGACGTCACCACAATGGTGGCAAGTCTAGGGGAGGCGGAGTGTACACGGTGTCTAGAGCTCACTCTGTCTTGCTGTTCAAGAGCGACCCGGTGTGGTGACTAGGACCCAGTTGTGGTTAGACCTTTTAGGGGCTGGAGTAGATCGAAACAAGATTGATAGGAAGCCAAACGCCGACTTACTAGAACTCCGTAAACAGTTGCAAGCTTACCAACGTTTCCTGCAATCCCGGAAGAAGAAGGTGAAGGCAAAACGTGGGGCTGTAACTCGGGAAGCCCATCCTGTGTGTCTGGAGGACCACATGGCTGTGCCAACCTCCTGAGAAGAGGGAGGAGATATCCTCTGGACACTTGAATAGGGGGAGGGCTGGGGACCGGAGGCCACGTGTGGAATTGGCTATCCACCGGACCCCTGCAAATATACAGTGGGTCCTGGCACTCGTAGACACAGGGGCAGAATGCACTCTCCGGTGTGGAAACCCTGGTGAGTTTCTGGGTCCTGAGGCCTCTGTTGATGGTTATGGGGGAGACGGGGGCCACAATGTAAAGGTGAAGGCCATGTAGCTTTCCCTGGGTTTTGGATGATTGCCCCTGCCTCCATGAATATACTGTTTATGTGTCCCCATTCCTGAGTGTATCCATCCTGGGCATTGATGTGCTCCAAGGCTTATGGCTGCAAACTACTGTAGGGGAGTTTTGCTCGATAGTGTGAGTGGTGAAAGCTCTTTTGCGGGGACATGCTGAGCATCCACCCATTCAGTTGCCATCCCTCTGACAGGTGACGATGGTGAAGCACTGCCAGTTGCCCAGGGGACATGAGGAGATCACAGCTACTGTAGGAGAGTTGGAAAAGGCAGGGATAATTAGGGCCACCCAGAGTCCCTCCAGCTCTCCTGTGTGGCCACTGTGGAAGCTGGATGGCATGTGGAGAATGACAGTAGATTACTGGGAGCTCAATAAGTTCATTCCCCTAATACATGCAGTGGCCCCTTCTGTGGTGGATGTGACGTTCTGGTTAACCAATGAGCTGGGAACCTACCACTTTGTAGCTGATCTGGCAGATGCTTTTTTCTCCATTGACACTGCTCTGGAGAGTCAAGATCAGTTTGCTTTCACGTGGAAAGGCCGACAATGGACCTTTACAATGCTCCTTCAAGGGTGTTTGCACAGCCTGCCATTTATCACGGGCTTGTAGCAGAAGGCCTAGCTAAGTGGCCATGGCCTGCTGAAGAGCACCTTTTCCATTACATTGATGACATTTTGCTAACCAGCGATTCTCTTACAGAGTTAAGAGAAAGCAGTGCCACAAGTATTGTAACACCTAAAGTCATGTGGCTGGGCCGTCAACGAGGCCAAGTTGCAAGGGCATGGATTGTCTGTCAAATTCTTGGGGGTTGTCTGATTGGGTAAGACAAAAGTCACCCCTGAAGCGGTGATAGATAAAATTCAGGTGTATCCTACCCCTAGCACTGTGAAGCAGCTCCAAATGTTTTGGGGCCTACTTAGGTACTGGAGAGTGTTTGTGCCTCACCTTGCTCAAGTTGTTCACCCCTTGTATGCCTTGGTAAAAAAGAGAATGAGCTGGGATGGGACCCTGACCTCGAAACAAGTGTTCCAAGGAGTGAACGCATCATTAAACATGCTCAGGCCTTGCATGCTCTGGGTCCTGCTCCTTGAGAGCTAGATGTGCATGTGCTGTAAGAAGGCTTTGGGTGGGGTCTCTGGCATCGATCGGAACGGCTACGTCACCCCCTGGGATTCTGGTCCCAGCCATGGAAAGGAGCAGAGGTATGGTACTCTCTGGTTGAAAAGCAACTGGTGGTGGTGTATGCTGCCCTGTAGGTCATGGAAGCAATAACAGGAACTGCCCCAGTAACTGTAAGGACCACCTATCTCATTGCAGGGTGGGTCCGAGATTGGATAGCAAGACTTGCAGTGGGATGGCTCAGACATCCATGTTGGCTGAGAGGTGGGTTTATCTGCAACAAAGAAGTACTCTGTCAACTGGCCCCCTACAGGCTGAATTGCAGGTAGTGTTGGGTCCTGTCACCTATGTAGATGAAAAATCTATTGCCTCTGCTACAATAGAAGAGATGGATGCTAGCCCCTTCTGGGAAGGGCAGGTGCCTATTCCCTCAGGTGCATAGTATGCTGATGGGTCCAACAGAGGCCAGCCTGCTGTGTGGATTGCTGTAGCAGTTCAAACAGAGACAGAGACAATCTGGTTTGATACTGGAGTGGGTTGGAGTAGCCAGTGGGCTGAACTGCAAGCCACATGGCTCGTTGTTGCAAATGAAGCGCTGCCCCTGACTACTGGCACAGATAGTTGGGTGGTGTACTGGGGACTAACATTATGAATCTCTACATGGCATGCAAATAAATGGGTGGTTATGCATAGGCCCTTATGAGGACAGGCCTTGTGGCAAGACCTCTTGGAATTAGGCCACTAGAAACAAATCACTGCATATCATGTGACCAGGCATGCATCCCTTGCCTCCCCTGGGAATGATGAGGCTGACACTCTAGCCAAGGTGTGATGGCTAGAAGTGGTGCCTACCGGCCCATCAGGAAGAGAAATAGCCCAGTGGCCACATCGTTGCCTCTTACATTCTGGACAGAAGACTGTGTGATCTACTGTAAAAGCTTGGGGATTACCTGTTACCTTATCAGAGGTACAGGAAGCTTGTCAGACCTGTGTTTTCTGCTCCCCAGAGCATTCCTGGAGGCCTGTGGGAACTACCCGGCAGGTGGTGCATGGACAAATACTGCTAACCTGGTGGCAGGTTGATGTGATCAGACCTCTACCTAGATCAGAGGGGTATAAGTATGCAGTCACGTGTGTGGACATGGCCAGTGGACTCTTGGCTGCATACCTCGTACGCCACACAGAAAGCAGTGATCGCTGCGCTGGAGCACTTATGTGCTGCTGATGGGTTACCCTTGATCATCAAAAGTGATCAGGGGGTGCATTTTACAGGGCCTTGCTGAAACAATGGGCCAGAGACATGCAGACTGACTGGAGTTCCATGTGGCCTATCACCCCCAAGCTGCTGGAATGATCGAGCGATACAATGGTCTCTTAAAGCAGGGCCTGCCACCCCTACCTTAGGGGGCTGGACGAAATGCTTGTGGACTGTCCTCCAGACTCTAAATGAGAGGAGTTGGAGGGAGCACCCAGCTCCAGTAGAAGCGGTACTCCACTGGGCTGCTGCACCAATTCAGGCACAGACAAAAGATGCTTTGCTGCAACCAGGCATGGGAAAACAAGGAAACATTCTGTTGTCTTCACCCAAGGGCCTAGAGCAAGGGCAGACAGTCACTTGGACGTGGCCTTGGGAACATATGTTGGGTGACTCTTGTTACCCCTTGGGGTCAAGTGGTGGAGAGGAACTTGCAAATGGTACCCTGGGTAATTGGGACATGGCCCCCAATTTTAAAGGTGACATACCTAGGGCCAGCAGACCACAAAATGCTTCTGCATGGCACCTTTGTGATATCTGTATGGCCCATTGTATGTTCTCCACTGTTGCGAGTAGATACTGAGCCCCCACTTGAGGTGTGAAAGATAGGGTGTTCATGCCCAGAGAGGCCCCCTCTGCCAGCCACTGTCTCATTGGCTGACCAGAAGCTTGCTTGTATGTTGCTTGAGGGTTGTGATTTGCCATTGTTAGTTCCAGTAACTGCTTTGTCTTTTCGCCCTTAGGGTGCAAAGTAACACCTTAGTGAATTGGGTACATACCTCTGCCTCAGCAGCTAACCAATCAGCATGTTGGGTCTGCGCTGAACTCCCCCTGAACACATCTGTTGGCTTTACATGGTGCATCTCTATGGCTTCTGTTTCAAATTGGACTTGGTCACACCAGTGGAACAGTACACATTCCTTATTGGAATGCAACCTGGACCTACATCTATGCTGGGATGGAGCAACATATGACCAGCCCAGGACATTAGTCAGCTACACCATATAGGATGACTTGGGTTGGCTAATGGCTGAGACCATGGAGTTGGCTGGACCAGCCCCCCTCTGTACTGAGAACAAAGGACAAGCCTAAGTGGGCTGGACTCCAATAGGTCTGTGTCAGACTCATACCTTGAAGTATTACTGGGAGGCACATAATAATGTGTGGGCGGGACTTATGGGGCTGGTGGGTGTGTGGCTCACATGGGTGGCCTTACTTGCTGGGAACTAGACCGGCCGTTGTATCTAGGGGTGGCCCTATTTGCCTCCTTGAGTTTAGAAAACTCACAATCCGGCCAGTCAATTGAGAAGCATTTAAGGCATGACACCGGGTAAAGCGTAGCCCCTGGTGGTACTACCCATTAGCCACTTTTTCTCCTCAAGCTGCTTCGATAGTCACTGAGGCTGAGATAACTGCTTTGGCTTTGCACATTGCTCATGCATTGAATGCAGCTCATGATTCCTTGAGCCTCTTCAATGAGGAAAGTAGCCTTACAACATCTCATGGCCTTCAACATGCTCACTGCATCACAAGGTAGGGTGTGTGCCCTAGTTGGGGCTGAATGCTGTGTATATGTTCCAGATGCCCATCACAGCATTAGCCAAGCTTTATGAGCATTAGCTTCGGAGACCCATGCTATCCAGCGCCTGACAGGAGATCCCTGGCAGGAATAGTGGGCATCCCTAACCACTGAATGGCAGTGGGTCCTTGCTGTCTTGGGCGGCAGTGTTTGGGTATTGGTTGTGTGCTGCTGCTCCTTGTACAGCTATTGGAGTATCTGGGTGCAGGGCTCTGCCCTTCTCGCCAAGGGACACTTGCGGAAGACACCCTCGTGCAGATTATATGGTGAGGAACCCTGAAGGGGTGGAATGTAGGGAAAATGAAGTCAGTCAGGCTCCCTTACCCAGGTGTTTGGGCAACTATGACTTAGCGTTCATCTAACCTTGAGTATGGGCCTGCATGTTCAGAATCTAGCTGTGTTGTGTAATATCTTGGCACCCTGCCGGCTTTGTGTGCATTTAGTATATAAAGAAGTCGGGACTTCCCGCAGCGGCTCATGGCTTGCAGTGTGCATGGATCGCCCCACCCCAGAATAAAGGCATGCCAGACATCTGTGTGGCTCTGCGAATTTTCTTCCATCTGCCCGAATCCCGTGTGAACCTACCTGGCCTTGAATGGCTGCGAAACAATTGAGTTCTCCAGTTTTTACCAAAAAATGGGAATGTGTTCCCCGAAATTATACATTACTCTAGGGACCTATTCAATTTCAATATTTGGTTAGGTCTCAGGGATCTGCATGGTCTGATGCTTCAAACAACTCCCACCATTACAGAGAGCCCTTCCAGAGCCCAAGCTCTGGGTTCGTAGGTGCTCTCACATCTTAGGAGGAGATAGTTGCTGTGTTTAAAAATTGTGGAGTAAGCAAGAAGATGGGAAAAATGTTTTCTCTGTCTTTAGGATCTTAATTAAAGTTCCTAGCAAGAAGCAATCTGGAGAAAAAACTTTATGGAATGGGTCTAAGATTCTGTGGTAAAATAGTAGGATCGAGCAACTCCCAGAAGATAATCAGGTTAATTTAAATTCTTGGCGTCTTTGCTAGGCTAGAGGTAAATGGGAGAAGGAGAGCGTAGCTCTTCTCAGTCTCTCGACACCTCTCCAGGTGTCCGCGGCTGCGGTCTGCAGCAGGCTATGCACAGCCTCACTCTGAAGGTTGTTCATTGTATTACTCCCCTCCAGAGTCCACGGAGGGCTTAAAAAAATCCCTCTGTTCAATTTCAAATGTGTTTATACAAGGAATTGTGTAGAAAACCTCTCTCTCCTGATTTCCTTTATCAGCCATTTCTTGAACTTACTATTTAACAAACTTAAAAGATATAGTAAACATCTCTGAGTCAATAATATACATTCTATTGTTCTGTATATAAATTTGGGCTAAATCTAGACATTTGGTATGATAGAGCATATAATAAGTACGAGCTCATAATAAGTACTCAGCAAACATTTGTTGAGTGAGTAATGGAACATATACTCTGGCTCTTAATTTATTAAAAAAAAAATAGGGTCCTGGCTAGTGTGACTCAGTGGATTGAGTGCCAGAATGCCAACTGAAAGGTTGCTGGTTCGATTCTCAGTCAGGGCACATGTCTGTTTTGTGAGGAAGGTCCCTAGCTGGGGGTGAGTGAGAGGCAGCCAATTGATGTTTCTCTTATGCATAGACGTTTCCCTCCCACTCT
This sequence comes from Micronycteris hirsuta, assembly GCA_004026765.1. NCBI lineage: Eukaryota > Metazoa > Chordata > Mammalia > Chiroptera > Phyllostomidae > Micronycteris > Micronycteris hirsuta. The sequence continues at coordinate 28,364 of PVJI01001757.1, forward strand.
TTCTCCCTCCCTCCCCCTCTCTTTAAAAATAAATAAATAAATAAATAAAATCTTAAAATAAATAAATAGGAAAGAAAGGAAGGAAGGAAGAAAGAAAGAAAAAGAATTTAGTTTTACCAGAAAGAAAGAAAGAAAGAGAGAAAGAGAGAAAGAGAGAAAGAGAGAAAGAAAGAGTGAGTTAATTTAGTTTTACCGGAAATGGCAGCACGGGAAAAGATTTCTACTTTGATTTATAGTGGTGCTGCTTTGTATAGTTTTTGGAAGGCTAGAACAGATGATATAGCAGAGGAAGTGGTATTTGTTTTAGCACAATGACTCCTATGTATATTATCAGTAGCTGGATTTCTAGAGTTACAATTTTAATTCATCGTGAAGGATGCCTACCTTTATATTAGAAAAATCACAAAAATGACCATTTCATTACAGGAATGGAAAGCAAATACCTATTTCTCCTTCTTGAGGATGAAGTTGCCATATATATGGTTGCAGGTGGGCAGGCTGATACTTAGCGTTCTGTAAAGTAGTATATATTGAGGACATTTCCTCCTAAGCATAGATATTTATAGGACCATTGGTATCCCACAGAAGGTGTTATTTAAGCTCGAGTAACCCAGGTTCTAGGACATATGGTTGAAGTTCATGAAGTGAGACCACACCCTGTGGGTTGTTGGGTGGAGTTTTCTCCTGAAGGAGAATATCGTTATCATTAGTCATCCCGGGATTCCAAACGAACAGTTTCAGACTAGGGGAAGTGGAGGCCTGTTCCTCCCTCTGGAGGAAAGGGGTAGCACGTCTGTAGTGCTATCTATGCCAAGAGTAGTGGCTGAGCTTGTGGCTACTGAGAACAAAGCAAGAACTTGCGATCTTAAGTTTAGGTCTATGAGTAAATCGAATTAACTGTGTCATTTTTTGCAACATATCTTGATTATTCCAAGCATTTAATACAGTTTTGTTAAATACCATAGCATGATTTGGCTAGGCTTTGGGGAGTTTGGGGAGGTTCTTCTGACAGTGTCCTGAGCTCATGAGGGTACCGGAGTGAAGGTGTGGGGGCCGGGGAATGTGGCAGGAGGTGACCATTGTTCGCTGAAGCTGCAGTGGTTCAGTGTGAGAATGGCAGACTGAGGTGTTGCGCCACCAGCACAGTGGGGTTTCCATGCATTTCCTGGGGACCAGAACTTAGTGGAAGGTTTGACCCAGCAAGAATTTCTGGATGGAGGTGTCGAGTCTTTGTGATTTGCACTTTTAACGAAGACTTTTAATAGTATGGTTGTGTGAATCCCAATGTGCAAACTCAAGTGTGCATGAATTCTTCTTCTTTATTTTCTATAAGTCATCTAAATATTGACTCTGAGTCCCCATCCCACCAGGGAGGCAGGAAGTTTGACCCCAGTCTTTCTGAGTCTTTCCTTCCTCTGGCTTCACGCCAGGGTTCTCGGCTCTGAGATTCTTCCATCATCCCATGATGCCGAGTCCCCTCTCTTCTTGGTCAGCATATCCCCCTCAGGTCTGCTGATTGCTCATATCCCAGCCACACACGGGTATGGGACCCTTGGCAGGGCCTGAAACCTGACCCCAGAAGCCAGCCTGCCTGGCGTTCCCTGTGGCTGACCCCTCTGAGGGTCTGCTGCATCCCTACCACCGACCGTATCAGGGAGCAGCGACAGGCTTCTGCTGCTGACAGTACATGTATACCTCTCCATGTTATGTCCTCAGGAGTAGCGGGGACTCCTCCTTTTCTCCTCAAATTCACCTTGATGGACTTTCTCAGCCCTTCTTTCCTCAATGGACTTAGACTTGGGGGTGCGGGGGAGGCTTAGAAAGGAAATATCTCACGGTCAGCCTCTCCTTTTGCTCTGCTTGTTTTATACAAAGCTCCTCAGTCCTAGGCAAGGGAGCAGAGAGCAAGCTACCTTTTTAATGTGGAAATAGGATGGGATAAGCACAGGGAGGAAAATGTATTAATAATCTAAAAATGCATTCTGTTATAGGATAATAAAAGACATGTGAGCTTATATTTTAGCCATAGCCTAGTGAGACTTGGGCACCCCTGGGTTACATGTCCCTTAAGACGCCAAGTTGAGGACAGATCTTTGTAAAATGGCTGTACTGTGATCACAAGTAGTAGTCAAATTGCAAGAAGAACATTGCTCTCAAGCCTAGTTCTGAAACTTACTAGCTGTATGACTTCAAGAAATTCATTTAACCTGCTCTAGACAAGGGGTCCGCAAATTTCTTCCACAAAGGCCCAAGTATTTAAGCTTGTTGGCTGCAGGTTGCTGTCACAGCTCCTCAGCTTGGCCATTGCAGTAAGAAAACGGCCCAGAGACGATCATACCCAAACAAATGAGCGCGGCTGCGTACCAAAGAAGACTTAACTTTTCGACAGTAAAATTTAAATTTATGTAATAATCATGTCATGAATGTTATTCTTTGACTTTTTGTTGGTGTCGCTTCAACCATTTAAAAATGTAAAAACCAGTCTAAACTCAGCAGCCATGCAAAAACATTCGTGCAAGCCAGATTCAGCCCGTGGCTGTGTTTCCTGCTCTGGACGCTAAGAGTCCAGCTCTAACGTCTAGAGCTCGGGGTTCCCACTTGTAAAAGGGAAACATAACTCACAGGGCTGTCAGGCAGGCTGTGGCGTACGTTTTCACTTTGCTTATAAAGTTAAGGCATTGTTGCTAAACGTGCTAATGTACTAAGGAGATTGAATGCCTACATTTTCATTTAAATAGAAGACAAAAGCAATTAGAGCTGGAACCAGCAATCTTTGCAGATATCACTTACAAGATTGTCTTTGCTTCTCCATCTTTGCAAAATAGAATTGGTGCCACTGACCTCAAGGGGAGTTTTGTGGATTAAGGAAAACGTCTCTGTGTGGAATGTCTTCTTTTAGAAAATGTCAGTTCTGGTAGTTGTCATCCACCGACTGACTTGTCCTTGTGGTGCTGTACAAAATGACTTTTTATTATCAGAATTCCCTTCCACATAGCACACACATGAGAAAAGGGAGGCTTGGAACTGTCCTGAATGATGAGGAAGATTCAGTGTGCTCTTGGTTTTCTTAGGTCTCTGCTGTGCTGTCTCCGTCATACATAGAAGAGTATGCATGAATGCTGGAAGTAGGATGTGCTGCACTCATTTTGAATGTAAATATTAGACTATGAATTAAGAGCTCAAGACATTGAAATTTATGGTGACAGCCACAACATACCAAATCGAGCCCAGTGTACCCATGGTGAGGCAGAAATTCCAGACCTGTGTAGGCACAGGATCTGGCAGGCATGAAACCATAGGGAATGCTGGGCGTGGGGCAGACAGTAGAGTGTAGCCCCACACTTCTTCAAGGCATTTGTTTTTCAAATTTATTTTGCAGTTATAGTTGATGTATAATAATAAATTAGTTTCAGTTGTACAACATAGTGATTAGACCAGGGGTGTCAAACTTGTTTTCACCGGGGGCCACATCAGCCTCGTGGTTGCCTTCAAAGGGCCGAATGTAATGCTAGGACTGTGTAAATGTAACTACTCCTTAACTAGGGGCAAGGAGCTGAGCCACAGGTAGAAATAAGGTGCCGGGCTGGATAAAGCAAGGTGGAGGGCCGGGTTCCGCCCACGGGCCTTGTGTTTGCCCCCTGTGGATTAGACGTTTATATACCTGGTAAAGTGATCATCCTAATAAGTCTAGTACCCATCTGACATCAAACACAGTTATTATAACATTATTGATTATATTCTCTATGCTGTACTTTACACCTCTATCTTTATAAGAAGTATAAATTGCCAGTGATAAAAAAGACATTTACTTTAAAACAAAACAAAAATACAATACAATGATCAAATAAAAACCAAAACACTGTTCTGGCTACACCAAAGAAGTTGGTCAGTTGACTCGACAGCTTCATGACTCCTATTGTGGAATCGGCTTGAGAAAGAAGGTGCCGGGGGAAAATTGTTTTTCCTCTAAGTAGAAATAAAGGCTGGTCTGAGTAAGAAGTGCGGACAATGAATATTTTTGTTGTAAACTGCACAGAGCTGGGAGGGCCGTAAAAGTTACCTTGGCCTTGGGGCCGTGGGCCTTTGCTTCTGGTATTTCCCAGTTATAAGTTTGGGATTCGTTATCTAGCTAAAACCTACCTCAGGAGGATTATGTAAAAGAATCTATTTGAAAGTGTTTTAATTAACTGTAAGTTGCTGTGTAAATATTAGTTACAGCTCCATATACATAATGGAGGGCTAGTAAATGCTGGTCCCCGACAGGAATAAAGGGCATCCACCAGAGCTGTTCCTTTCTTTTACCCCCTTCATACCAACTTCACCGAAGTAGGAGTTAAGCAATAAGGTACACCTTTTATTACAAGGCCAAGGATTGTATTATCTACTTTTCCGTTTCACTAGAACTCACTGTTGTCCTGGTTTGGACCCCACAGGACAAAGAGCTAGTGCTGGGCTGGTTCATTCTGCCCAGTTCTGCTTTCCTTCTTTACCTGTGATTTCATTCTACGAAAAATGTGACATCAGATACTAAACTCCTGGTGAAGCTTACTTGTGACATTTAGGAAAATGGGTTTAAGAGATTTATTAGACCTATGTTGTGCGATTTTTCCATTCAAGAACAAAGGATTGGGTGTTACTGCCTTTGACCTCTAAGGGCCGTTCTTTGTTAAACAAACGACAAACAGACGCAAACCTCAGAGAGGGAAGTGGTCATCTTGCGTCTTGTCACATGTTATTGGGAATGTATTGAGTATCTGACTCCAGATGGTCAGTGTCTCTAGGAAGCTTGTTAAAAGAACTGTTTTCTGTTTTGTTTTGTTTCACCATAAAAATCCTGAGTTCGTTAGGTATGGGAAATCTTGTGGCCTGCTCTGTCTTTTGCTGTGAACTTTGCCCCAGTGTACCGGTACTTTTATTTTAAAAAGGGTTATTTCCTACTTGAACTTGATTCTCTTCTATTAGCAAAAAAACTCTCTGTGTCCAAGAAATCTATTTTTTTTCTTTTTATTATTTGGGGGGAATATTAATAGATGATTTTGTTGTAACAGCAGGGAGAAATTATACTAATAATTTATTCTTTATAATTTACTTGATTATTTTTTATTTTTTGTCTAAGTTTTTAAAATTATGAGAATTATATCTTTTGAATCTCAGTCTTTTGATTTTTTAAGTCCTTTAAAAATCTTTCCTATACTTTTTGGAACAGTTTGTCTCTGCTGTCCCTATACTTGGTAATTGCCAAATAAATATTATTTTGACTTAGGCCTGAGACATTCATCAACACTTCTCTATTTGTTGCATTGAAGCAAAAATTCTTCATTTCAGTGCAAAGTAGAAACAAATGATATGTTTTGGGATAAGCACCGAGGAGTTTAGGAGATAATTATGAGTTGATTAAATCATTCTTTCCCAGAAATACATTTAGTCCGGAAGTATTAGAATTACTTTGCTTTTGCTGAATGTCCTTGTACCGTAGGGTACCCCCTCCAGATTTCTGGGCCTGTTTCTCCAATGACTGGCTTTTCTGGTAAACTTTTAACAAGTGTGTTATGATTTCAGCTTGCCTAGTACATAATAGTGAAACTTAATTGTTAAAGCCAACATTTATTTCAATTGGTGAGACATATCGCACATTCAATTTAACTTTCTGAGAAAAGTTAATGATGGGTGAAAAAGGAAGATTAAGACTCTACATATATTTCTTTAAATGTTTTGAGAATATTAAAGAATGGCTTGAATTACTTGTTAAATATTTTATTTTCCTGGATTTCCAGTTATTTTTGAACTGGATATATATCCTGTGTCTAAGAAATCTATTTTTTTTTTTTTTGCTTTTTATTATTTTGGGGGGAATATTAATAGATGATTTGCCACATTGTCATTAGGCAATAGGGTCATCAGCATGCTAATTGCCTTGTGAAATTTACACCAGATATTTTAAAGATCTGTAGACTACTTCAATAACCCAGCCTGTTCCTGAGAAAATGAGACTGACTTTGAGTATGGGCTGTAATCTGATCTGTAATTTGTCTGAATCAGGCCTTTAGCACAACTGGAAGCTTACTCTTCTTTTCTCCAGAAAAACAGTAAAAAATGAAAATAAACTTTGGGGACCATGCAATGGCATAAATGTTCAGCGGGGAATGTGACATTTTCTGCTTAGAAATGCCTTAGAGTCCAGCGAGGCCTCTTCTTACCTCCCCCACACCTCAATAAAACCTGGACATTTAAAGAATTCTTAGTACCAAGGTGTCACTAACAAGAGATAAGTCTATTCACCTTTGGGCCAAATCTCCTTCCCACTTGTGATTTGGAGATAACCTCGGCCTGAGTCAGATCAGCTCCTTGTAAAGATAACTTTGCTGGGTAATACGACCCTTGAGGCTTTCTTCTTCAGTGGCTGTTCCTTGGCTGTTTAGAGGATAGGCTCAATTAATTATTAACAGCAGTTCCAGCTCGGCCTGTTATTTTATCTCCACTGCTTTCCTGCTGAGGGCCAAGGAGGGCATCAGCCAGGGGAAATCGATCTAGAAGTTACCATCACCCTGTCTGGGATGTAATAGGATTTTCTTTTTTTTTTTTCCCTTCCCTGCCTGCCATCTAGCTCACCCTCAGTATTGCATGAGGTTGAGACAATCTTTGGTCAAATAAAGCAAGGAGACTTAATTATCATAACAACACATCCAAATTGCAGAGATGGTAGCTTGACTTGGAGACAGCCCACTCTTAACAAAAGGAAAGAGTTAAAACGTTTTCTCACAGAAGTCCACAGGAAGGACGTGCACCGCGGTGTTAGATGCAATGGGCAGAACTTGAAGCCTGGAATGGGGAGATCTAGTTGGTGTCAGAGAAAGGAGGGTTTGAGGAGGTGAAACTGAGGCCCAGAGAGAATGGATTTCTGAAGCGGATTCTGTAGGGGCTGAAGTAGCTCCCATGGCAAAGTTTCTATTGGAACCGTGGCAGAGCACTTTGAGTCCCTCTGTGGGGTTGGTGTGTATTCATGATCAGGAAGTGGTACATTGGTTCCTTTTCTGATAATGGACTGCACCTGCACATACTTACAGACATTCCAGGTGAAACTCTGATGTTATAAACAAATATGGGAAGAAACTAGTTTTGTATGAAAACTGGGTGAACTAGTGATTTAAAATTTCTTTAAAGATATTATTTACTTACTTTTAGAAAGAGGGGAAGGGCGGGGAGAGAAACACTGATGTGTGAGAGATACACTGATTGGTTGCTTCCTGCACACCCCCAACTAGGGACCTGCCCATAACCCAGGCGTGGGTCATGACTGGGAATCGAATCGGCAACTTTTCAGTTTGTAGGCCAGCACTCCATCCACTGAGCCACACCATTCAGGGCTGAACTAATGATTTTTTAAAGTGAATCTCTAGCAAACCTATTTTGAGTCCAAAACTCAGTTACTTCCTTAAAAAAAAAAAGGTCAGGTTTAGAAACTTTGTTCTAGAGATGGTTGGGATCCATAATCAGATTATAAATTAGTTACATACTATAGAATACTCCTCATCCTGGTTTGCAAGGAGTAGTTCTCCTTCTGGGGATAGTCTTTTTAAAAATTATTTTTTGGGGTGGGGGGAGAACAGGCTTTAATCTGGGAACAAAAATGTGACAGCTCTGCTTGAAGCCAGTCCTGAACCACCGTGTTTTAAAATACGATTCCTGGAATACGTTCATCAGGAATGCCACGGGCGTTTGTTAAAATGTGTGGTCCTGGGCTGTACACCTGTGCCCAGGAATGTGCATTCTCACTGACCACCCACGCTCAGTAAGTTTGAGAACCTCTGTCTACTAAGGCTGTGCTAATCCAGTTTACGCACGTTCTCCCCTCCATTTCCCACCTCCCATTCCAATCACCATTGCATTTAAGGAGACTCTTGTGTTTCTAGGAACTCCTAAATGATAAAAGTTGTGATACTCATGTTTGCTGTGATACTTCTGGCATCTATTATTGTGCCTCACACCTATTATGGCAGGTAGAAGAGTTTTATTTATTTATTTATTTTTAAGATTTTATTTATTTATTTTCAGAGAGAGGAGAAAGGAGGGAGAAAGAGCAATGCATGGTTGCCTCTCACATGGCCGCCACTGGGGACCTGGCCCACAACCCAGGCATGTGCCCCGACTGGGAATCGAACCGGGACCCTCTGGTTCCCAGCCCGTGCTCAATCCACTGAGCTACACCAGCCGGAGCAAAGAAGAGTTTTAATGAGTATTTGTTGAACGGGCTGAATAAAATCAAGAAGCAGCAATCCGGTCAGACTTAGGGGAGAGCAGGAGCTGTCAGCCTGAGTCATGCTGTGTTAGGACAGTACAGATTAGGTACCAAAGTCCTCCTTAAGGTTAGTGCCTGGCTATTCCCTTTGGGTGAGAAATAGTTCATCTGAGAGGGATTCATGGGGAAGAAATGTAATGTGATTCGTTCTATTTCATTGATTACAGGGTAGCTCCCCTTTGCCCATCCTCTGTTTTTCCTTTTTCCTGATATTATTTTGTGCTGTTCACCACTTCTTGGTACAATCAAAACAGAGCAGTGTATTTTGTTTTGGTCTTAGTCTTGCCCCTAAGGGAAAAAAACAGCAGTTTGTGTGTGTGTGTGTGTGTGTGTGTGTGTGTGTGTTTGTGTGTGTTTTCCCAAGGAGATGCTGTCCCAAGACACTTTTCCCAAGGGATGCATCTCTGATTCATGTATTCTTTTTTTTTTATTGCTTTGGTTTTATTTCATTTCTACCCTTGCTAAACGTTAATAAGATACATGCCATTCAAGAGGACAAGAAAAGGCAGACCTCATGGCTCCTCACTCTGCAGGCACAGGCTCTGCTCTTCGGAACCCGAACTCTCCCCAGTTTGAAGCTTGCCCTCCTCGATAGCTTTCCGTTCACAGCTGAGCTGTATACTAAAACAGGATTGGTGCCACCCCTCCTTTGTAGTGTGACAAACCTCTGGTGAGAGGATAGTGCTAAGTTCTTTGACAGCTGTGTGGATGACGTGACTACTGATGCCTAACGGGGAAACATTCAGTGTTTGCTTCTGAATACTTTTTTGGTTTCCTTTCAGTATGAACATTGTAATATATATTCAAACCCATGATTTTGAACTTGGTAGATATGTAGTTATTTGCTATTTTATTGTTCATAATTTTGGTCTTCTTTTTCTTAAATAAGTACCTTTACCATTTCATATACTAATGGTTTGGTGATGATGAATTCCTTTAGTTTTGTCTGAGAAGTTTTTTGTCTGCCCTATGTTGCTAAATGATAGCTTTGCTGGGTAGAGCAACCTTGGCTATAGGTCCCTGCTTCTCATGACTTTGAGTATTTCTTGCCAATCCCTTCTAGCCTGCAAATAAAAGGGCAATAAATACATATCTATCAACAATTGAATCTAAAAACACAAACTAAGCAAACAAGAAGAACAGAGACAGAATCAGGGGTATGAAGAGCATTTTGTTGGTTGCCAGATGGGAGGAGGTGTAGGGGAGGAGGTGAAGAGGTGAGGGGATTAAGAAGTAAAAACAGGTAGTTCCAGGATAGTAAAGGACAGTATAGGAAATGGAGTAGCCAAAGAACCTACATGCATGTCCCATGGATGTGAACAACGGTGTGGGGATTGCCTGAGGGAGTGGGGGGCACCAGGTAGAGGGCGCAAAGGGGGAAAATTGTGACAACTGTAATAACATAATAAAATGTAATTAAAAAAATAAAAATTATTTTAAAAAAGAATTTGAACTTGAGATTGCCGGTAAGAAGACTACTTGGGTTTTTGGATTTTACCTTGAAAAAAAATAAACTTTTATTGTTTTATTTAAAATTAGGAATCTTTACATATCCTCATCAGAGGCCAAAGGAGTAATGCTATTATTAAACAAAACTGGGGCTTCTTGTAAACATTCTGGAGAGTCCTTGACCTCTTGGGAAGGATGGGCACTCTGCTAGGCTTCCAGCTGCTGAATCTTCTTTTCCTTTTCTTCTAAAGCTTCTTCCAGCTGAGTTATCTTCTCAGTCTGAAGAGAAACCTGCTTGGACAACTCTATAATCAGGCCAGTGTTTTGATCACATTTTTCCACGGGTGGGAGACTGTCACAGGGCTCTTCCGATGCGTTGTCTTCTAAAGCAAACAGGAAAAGGAAAATCTGAGCAATTTTAATTGAATTTCCCAGAACTCAAAAAGAGGGAAGATGAAAAGCTTCATTTCTCACGTTCTTAAGAGACAACACAGATGTTACATCATCTGGTCAGATACACTGAGAATAGAATCTGCATCCAGTGGAAGGAAAGATTCTGGGTGCTCATGAAAAAGAACTTGGAAGGTCCTGGAGAGGGAGGAGAGTTGGTTTTTGCCAACTCTTTTTGATACGCATTTAACTTTAATTAACCATGGGAATGGGCTGTCCTTGAAAAATTCAATCTGAAAGCAAAAGCCATCCCAAGTTGCATGTTATCCCTTTCCCCAAGAACCTTTCACGAGAGCTACAATCAAGTAGAAATATGCTTCAGTTTGAATTTTAATTCAATTGAGGGGAAAAGGTCATTGCCTCTTTTGGGAGAAGTGATAATGAGAGAAGACTAGTTTCTTTAAGAGTTAGCAGGGTATAATTTGAGGTGATCTAGAAAAACTCTATTAGCATGAGATCTCCCATAGAGACCCATTTCTTTTAGGTTTGAAGGCTTTTTAGCATTTTTAATTAAAAATCACAAATACTTCCTGGACACAAAAGCTTATTCTTTATCAATTTCTATCAGTTAACCCCCTCAGATAAGGATAAGAGAAAGAAAGACTCCAATAAATACATAAAAGATTAGTAGCTAGCAGCAGGAAATCCTTGAAAACAAATCTCACTAGACCAACAAAAAATTCAGCTGCTGAAGCAAACCTCATCCTATTAGACTTTAGCAGTACCATCCTCCTTACCACTCTCATCTTGAAATTTCCACCATTGTAACCATTTCTCCGAGTTATATAAAAGGCCAATTTCAGTTATAACAAGAAGGGACATCATGTTCCTGAAAACCTTTCCCCCTTTTCTCCCCATTATCCTCTCCCATCTCCCCTCTGGTTATTGTCAGTTTGTTCTTTATTTCAGTGTCTCTGGTTATATTTCGCTTGCTTGTTTCTTGATGATTAGGTTGCACTTCTAGGTGAGATAATGTGGTGGACAAAACCAAAGTGGGGTAGGATCAAGGGTAGGAAGTGGGGATGGCTGGTGGGCGGTGGGGTGGTGGTGGGGGCAAATGGAGACAACTGTACTTGACCAATAATAAAAAAATATTCAAAAGAAAAAAAGTATATGTTAGGAAAAATGGAAAAAATAAATTATTCAAAATAAATACATTGGACACACACATACACACATAGAAGAAGTAAGGGACATCAGAACTTGGGTATAATTGTTGGAATAATTGACCCAATAGCATACGGATGAATCTGACACATGGTCTTGGCACTGAATTGCTATAGTTGGAGGTTCAGCATTCACTCAGTCCCCAGTGAAAATTAACCCCACGGCTGCACGGGTAGTCAGAATACTGAAGCCTGCTACTGTGGTGTGCCTGCTGAAGATGAGACAGCTTTGCTGCGAGAGCCCATGCAGGCAGGTAATCACCCATTTCTCAGCAAGGAGAACTAATTTGAAGTCATCATTTCCTCAAGGGCATACAGGTGAAAGCCCGTGCACCGGATCACACAGCAAGGGCTTTTGGCCCCTCAGAAGTGGTAAGGGGAGAGAGACTCTTCTCTGCTCCTAGAAATTACTTAGCAACATACTAGCTTTCAAGAAGCCATGGAGAAATTTTTGTTCTGAACATTTGAAATTCTAACAACAATATTTAAAGAGATGGTGGTTTGAGCATCTTTCTTCAAAAGCAATGAAAAAAAATCTGAGACCTCAAAGGAACCTTTAGTGTGTTTCCTCTGTAATGGGCATCCACACGGCAGCAGGCCTTCCCCATCTGCTGGTGTGCCAGGGCCGCCGCTCACCTCTCCCCTCCCCTGGCCAGAGCTGTGCCGTCCAATACAGTAGCCGCTAGTCACGGGGGCCGTTCGCCCACTGAGTGCAGCTAGTCTGAACTGAGATGTGCTGTAGCTGGGATGTACATATTTGATTTGGAAGAGTTTTAAAAAGTGTGGAATAACAATAAATGTTAAGGATTATGTGTTAAATGATAATATTTGGGATCTTTTGTGTTAAAGTACATTTTAAAGATTAATTTCACTCATTTGTTTTTACTTTTTAAAAATGTAATTACTACAAAATTTTAAATATTATTTGTGGCTCTCATCATCTTTCTATTGAATAGTAACTGGACTGGAGTTTCCTTTTATTTTTTTAAATTCTGTTATCTAAAAAAAAAGTTTTAATTATAGTTTCCAGTCAATATTATTTGTATTAGTTTCAGTTGTACAGCACGGTAGGTGGACAGTCATACACTTTACAAAGTGTGCCAGGGCCCGTCCGACACCACACACAGCTTCCCAATATTATTGCCTGTATTCCCTGTGCCGTACTTTACATCCCCACGACCACTTTGTAACTTCCAATTGGTACTTCCCAGGCCCTTCCGCTTTTTTACCCAGAGTTTCTTCCGGGCGAGCACTCTCTGAAACCCGGGTGGATGTGTTCCTTGGAGATGGCTCTAGTTAACGGGTACCGTTCCTGTTTGGGAGGGAGGCGCGCTGGCCCTCAACTGTTAGCACATAGATCATCTTTCTGTTACCCCATAAGGTAGAGGCACAGAAATCTGGGCTTGGGTGAATGGGGTTTTATGGGTTGAAGTGAATTTCAATGGGAGAGAAGAAAAAAGATGGGAGTGGCAGCGAGGGGCAAGGGGAAGATGGTAAGGACAGGAATGGTGTGCGGGATGGGGAAGCCTAGGCCTCCGCGAGGCTCGAGAACAGAGTGGGGCATCAGGCCTTGTGTGTGCCTGCCTGTCCCCTTCTCCTTTCTCTTTACTTCTCCTTCAATTCTGCCCCTGCCCCAGCTTCCCCCTTCCATTTAGGAAAAGTATTCTCTCCCAATTTGCACAATGACGAAAGGAGTTCAGTGCCACTCCAGAAGGCAGACTGGTCAAAAAGGGTTTTGTTTGTTTGTTAGCTTTAAAAATAATGCCATAGAGGTAGAGTAGTTTGTCTACCTAACTCTAATGATAAAGGGGCAACAGCGCAGCAGGGTGGCACTATATAGGCGTTATAGTCACTAGGTCTGCATCTCTGCCTCTGGCCTCTCAGAACAGAGTAGTAGTAGAGAAAGAGAGGTGGAGGGTCTGGTCAGCTCAGGCGGCCATCACAAAATACCATGGACTGGGTGGCTTAAACAACAGAAATTAATTTTTTCGAAGTTCTAGAGGCTGGAAGTCCAAGATCACGGTTCCAGCAGGATCGAGTTCTGGTGAGAACTCTCTTCCTGGTGTGCAGTTAGCCACTCTCTCATTGTGTCCTCACGCAGAAGAAGAGAGAGAGACACCACACGCTCTCTGATGTTTTTCTTACAGAGGCACTAATCCTGTTAAGAGGGCCTCACCCTCCTGACCTCATTTAAACCTAACTAACTCCCAAAGGCGCCGTCTCCTAGTACTACCACATCAGGGGTTGGGGACATAGTGCATGAATATGGAGACGGGCACAATCCAGTCTGTAGCACAAGGAAAAGGCAAGTGAAAAAGGAGAAGAGGAGGAACATGAGGCTAAGTGAAGGGGAGATGATGGTATGTGGCCTTTGATACCTACTGTATTACTTTATGCATTACATGAAAACAATGAAAGGAGCTAAAGAATATACATACCAAAAAAGAAATTTCTCATACAATGACCTCTTTGCACATAAAAAAATATTTTTGTTCTGTTTCTAAACACATTACAAATATCAAAAACGTTTTAAGCTCTTCAACAATGTGGGGGACTCCAAGAGTCTCATATCCTATTTGTATTGGAAGTAGCCCAAGGACAGTTTTCCAGACTCTGCCACTGACCTTCTCATGACCTGCTGTCTCCCAGTCCAGGCTTCCTAATCTGGAAGGGATGTGTCCCCAGGGTCCTGACAGTGTCATGTGTCCCCAAGTCTCAAATACCTGTGGTCCTGATAGTATTAAAGGTCCCTAAATCTCAGACACCTGTGGTCTTTCCTACGCTTTCCCTAGCAGCTCAGATAACTTTGCGAAGGCCAGGGCTACCCTGAGGTGTGAGGTTTTGTCGTCTGAACAGATACTCTCAGGTGTAACACCGTACCCGGAGGCTCAAGGAGAACCAGAGACAAGTTCTTATCTGTCAGAGAGAAGGGGCAAATCTGATTAACCGCAGTCAGGATATGAACTGATCAAAATTGCTACTGTTGTGGCTTCGTGGCAAAGAGGAGACAGGAGGAGACTGTGGCAGTTGGGCAGGTTTAGAAAGGTTTAGAAAGGACAGAAAACGGAGCCTTCTGCTCACGGCTGGGCCGGACTGTGCTCAGTTTTCTGTGTCAGCCCTGAAAGACAACAGGCCTAGGAGAAACTGTGACGCTTGCCTTTGACCATGTTCAGATTCTCATTCTTCATGCTCTCGATATCTTCATTCTCTTAGCAAAGTGCCACGTGAGAGTTATGTCCAAAACGACTAACTAGTTACCATTATTCCTGTCCTGGTTGGAGCTCTGAGTGAGTCAGAAGAACAAGAATTCAGGAAACTCTTCAGTAAATATCTAATGGATCCTAATACTTCCTTTGTGGTTTCTTCTGATTTCTGCCATTGGGGTCAGAGGTTCCATTACAGTTACTAGGATGAATCCCAGGGGGAGATTTATAGATCCATTGAACATCTACATAAAATGGGTATCAATATTATAGAAAAATTAGACCCTGTATCTTTTAGCAATTACCTGAAGAAATAGTATAATACCATATGTGGAAGACATCCCCGTTGTAGTGTTATTAAATGCTATCACAGAACTCCAGAAGAATGGAATGAATATGAGCTTCTCCTTTTTGAATTATGCCCAGTCAAGCCAGTGTAGAAACTGGCAAGACAGTTCAGTGAATTATGCAGCTGGAGCACCCACGGTGCACTGAATTTCTGGCTCCTCGGGGATGCCACCTACACACTCATACTCTGTTCAGGGTCCCAATCTAGCTCTTACCAAGGTGCTCGTCCTGGTTTGGGGGCATTCTGCAACCTCAAACTAATGGAACTTTCTTCTGTATTGATTGTTTACACCTAGTTTAAGGAACAGCTTAAAAATTTAGAGCTGGAATGTGCATTTGGGGAGTGATCTGGACTTACCTGTTCAGGAGTCATTTCTGTAACATCCCTAACTGATGATTTTCTAAGTGAGTGACTCTCAGACATTGGTGTCCCTCAAGCTCTTCCTAGGTCAGCTGCCAACTGCAATCAATGGGTAGAACTTGCACTCGGCCATCATGCAGCTCCGCACTGCTGTAGAGACGCCTGGCAGGTGTGGACGGTGTGATGCGCAGCCTGCAGAGGAGAGCAGCCTACATCGTGCTAATCAGAGAAAGGAGCTGTGGTGGAGATGTGGGGCAAAAACCTACAATGGGAAACGTCCCTGGGAATCCAGGAAGTTAATAGGTCTGTGTAAACCGTGATACAGTGCTGAAGGGCGGCTCAGTGAATGGAAGTTTTTTTACATTTTCTAAATATTTCTTTCTAAAAAGGATATTCCCCTTTTGGTCCCTTCATTATGCCACCACTCAAAAGTGCTCACTGAACAGAGAAATGCTGAGAGGCACTGATGTAATTTCTGATTCAAATCTCTCTAGCAATGGGAAGTACAGTGGTTCCCAACTGAGTGTGAGGTATCCTCCATTGTCGTCGTCTTCATTCATTTATTCAGTGATTAGACCCAGGAACGCACAGAGAATGAATCAGATGTGTTGGCTCCTACAGTCACAGCTCTATAGTTATGTAGGGAAGAGGCATCGCAGAGTTAAACCCTCAAGGACATTTAGGATTTAGCTTAAACAAACACCTCTGCTTACTTGCAAAGGCTTACTTTTCTCTCTGCCTTTCAAGCTAATGAGCAAGGTTGCCAACTATTTACTCAAGAAGAAAAAATCTTACTGGTGAGGTGATTCAATACCTCATTCCACCAGAGCCACCCAGGATTACTGTTTGGCCTGAAAGACTATGTCAGCTTCCTCCTCTGTACAAATGCCCATCACTGTGACTCACCTACATGTTGCTTTTGAAAGCTGTGTATATTTCTCAGTAACCACAAGCGAGTCCAGTTTCAACTATTGCCATACTTGGGCTTGAAAAACTGGCACATCCTTGTCAAGACATCCCTCTCACTGTTTGCATAAAAAACTGACAACAAAACCTTTCCTAGTTTCCTAACCTTCCCTAGACTGTTACAATTAACCTTTTTGCATGGTAATTGTCTGGAATAAATGATTCACTGATTTTTTTGTATTCTTGTAGCACAAGTATTTTACTTCTCGAAAGTCAGATTAGTTTTACCTCTTGATGTTTTATCTATTCTCCCCCCTCAGTGTTTTATTTGTGTAGAGACCAGTCTCTAGGGCCAAATAACTGAGTTTGAAGGGTTTTCCATTTCTTTCCACTAATGCTGGGAACACTTACAATACATCTGAAGTCGGCAGGTATTTGTGGACTTGGAAAAAACAACGAGCATTGTAAGAACAGATTTAATTGGCAAATAAGTTTGGTCAGTTAAAAGAATTAAAATACAGTGTATAGTTGCTGGGAATTTTCCATAGGTATTGCAAAACTTTCCATTTCATAGCTACGACCATTCTTATAACAGGATTATGTTTTAGAGGGAAAATTTGAGGTATAATGGCCACCTGGAGCAAATAGATATTTTCACCTAGCAACAGCCCAACTGCTCCCATACGTAAGAGCTTGAAAATATGTTTTATAAGTGCTTTGGAGCGAACAAGATACTGGGTTGCAACCACGATAAAAAGGCCACGGCCCTAAATTACATGGGGGAGGATGTGTCTCAGAGAGCAATGAGGTCTGAGAACCTACAGAACACGCGGTGCAAAAAACACTTAGGAAACACAAGAAGTGGCGAGGATTTGTAGGAAGCACTTGTTGCGTCCAGGTCACAGGGCCTCAAGCAGACAGAACTCTCCCCATTCCCAGGCCAGCATCGCCTCATTCCGGCGGTGGTGGCGTGCTCTCCCCGTTGGACCTGTGGGGCTGCGCGGACGAGGGGGCGGCAGACTCCCAGCTTCCTTCCTGTGCCGCTCTGAAGCATACGTGCATTGCGATGCTTAAGCTTAACATTCTTGAGACGGTTAATTCTCTGGCCCAGCACATGTGGTTGAAATATTGCAATAGCTTCAGATCTGACTGCTCTCTTCTGTTCCTGCCCCTGCAGTCTGGTTGCAACTCTGCACAGGGAGGATCTATAAAAATATAAATTGGGTCTTGACAATCTTTTGTCTAAAATCTCTAATGGCCCTGGCTGGCATAGCTCAATGGATTGAGCGCGGACTGGGAATCAAAGGGTCCTGGTTCCATTCCCAGTCAGGGCACATGCCTGGGTTGCAGGCCAGGTCCCCAGTGAGGGCCATGTGAGAGGCAACCATGCATTGCTGTTTCTGTCCCTCTCTGTCTCCCTCCCTTCCCCTCTCTTTAAAAAAAAAATAAATAAAATCTTAAAAAAAAAAAAAAGAGAATGGGTCAATCGATAAATATGTCCTCCTTTTGAAAAAATAAAAATAAAATCCTCTAGTGATTTTTTTCAACTCAGGCAAGACTAAACACCCAAGTGCTTACACTGCAAGGTCCTGTGTGGTCTTCCTACCTTTTCCTCACCGACACACCTCCTGTTCCCCCTCCTCATTCACTCTGCCACGTCCCGCTGTCCTCACCCCTAACAGACCAGGCATGTTCCTACCCCAGGGCCTTTGTGTTTGCTATTTCCTCTGCCTGAATCACTGGACCCCTGATACGTACATGGCTAGCTCTCTCAGTTCCTTCAGGTCTTGTCTTTCCAAAGTCACCTTCATGCAAGTAAACCTTTTCTGGCCATCTGGCTTACAATTTCAACCCAACTCCAATTGCTAAACACATCAAATCCCCATTCCCTGTTTTGTTTTTACTGACATGCTATTTCTGGCTATATTTTATTTGTCTTCTGTTGGTAGGCTCTCACCCCACACTAAAATGAAAGCTCCATGAGAACAGAGCTTTTTGGTTATGTCATTTTTCTAAGTGACTAAATAAATGAAAGTTAAGTGCATATATGATACCAATCACTGTGCAAGGGCTGGCCCAAAGACTTTAACTGGTGTACCATTAGGTCGGTTCCTCGATTTTGTTAGCGTGCGTGCGCGCGCGCGCGCATACACACACACACACATATATTTCACACAAAGATTTTCATTACTGCATTTTTTCAGATAATAAATTGCTGTGATTCTACAACACTGCACTTAACAACTCTGAGTTTAAGTTCTTTTGTAATAGAAAAATGGGAAAGTTAGAATAGATCTCTTCCAGAGATTCCACGAACTATAAAAATGGTCCTCCAAGCTGGCAGCAGAAAGCTTCACTTACACAGAGAATCTAAGGCCTCATTGCTGAAATTCTGCCGGAGTGAATCTAGGAGGGTATCTGGGAATCTATATTTTCACAAAGCTCTCCAGGTAATTCTGATGATCAGCCAGGTTTTTGCAGTTGAATTTCTGCTGACCTACAGTAAGGCATGGTGAAGTAAGCTTTTGGTTAAATCCAAAAATGGAGGCCAGAAATCTCCCAGGCAAGCCTCTTCTTGACAAGGCCACGGTGCCTGCAGCGGGAGAAGAGGGCTGGTCTGAGAGGCTCTGTGCCTTCCCCTCGTCGCCTGCACGGCTCTGCCCACAAACGCCACTCACCGACTGAATGCACCCACGGTCCTTCTGGCCCCCAGTCCTCCTCCAATTGGCTTAAAGCTCAGCAGCCTCTTGTGACTTTGAATTTGGCTAAATTATCTCTAGAATATCTAGAGAAAATGCTGAACGCTTTGGGGTTTGTTTCTGTTTTCGGTTCTGTTTCTATTTCCCAGTGAGTGGGTAGGCCCCTTTCCTCTCTGGAGAGGGATCTCTCCTTCTGCAACCAGGAGGAGTGGTGGGGGAGAGGTTACGCCTTGGGGTGGGAGCACAGTGACCCCCCCCCCCCCCCCCCCCAGCTTCCATCAGAGTTTACCAGCTACCACTGCCACACAGGGAGAAAGAGAGTCCCTTTCTGAAGATCTGACTCAAGGGTTTTCTTCTTGGAGATTGCTGGAGTCAACTAGTATGTTCAAGAAGACTGATAAGGACATTATCACAGAAGGATGTGTGAAACCTTGGCCAGAGCTCAGGGGAGTTGTTTGTGTGGAGCAGAAGTAAGGATGTTTCAAAGAGGAATAGAAATAAATGGATGTAGGCTCGTAGATGGGGCTGTGGCCAGACACCGGCTACTGGGCCGATTGCAGAGCAGTTTTCCGCCTTCTGTCCACACCCCTGGGGCGAAGTGTTTCACAGCAGGAGGGCAGGACGCACGGGGGAGCCCACAGCGCCCTTTCTGGGCAGGGCACCTCCCCACCCACTGCAGGGCCTCAGTCTCATCAGGGTGTTCTACAGGCGTTCTTGGACAAGGCTGAGAAATGAGACAAACACGTCTGAGAAGTGAGCCTAGCAATTTACCTGAGTTATGCCAAGACAAAATCAATCTAAGCACAGCTTTTTGGAAGCTCTTCTACCTCTTCCTTTTAGCAGGGCCTAAAGTCCCCTTAAAGGAGAATAATGGATGAACCCAATAGCCTGGCCTGATGGGAGCACAGGAAATAGACCTGAGAGATTGTGAGAAAAACAGAAAAAGAGACAATAGATAAAGACTGTTTGTATGCTTCTCTGAAGTGTAATCAGTGTGGACTCAAGTCACTGGGAGGAGTAAATGCAGATACTTTTACATCCTTTGGACGGCATGTGTCTAACAGTGAGCCTTCCACTGCTTTTCTTCCTGATGTCTAGGGCTTATAAAACAAGAAATGCCAGTTTAGTTTGTTTGCATTAATTTTTAAAAGATGTTGCAGTTTCTGGTGTTATATAGCATTGAGAAATAAAATGATACTGTAGTAATGAAACTATTGGCAGGGTTAGTTATTTTTTTAAATAATGACAATGAAAATTAGCTATTTTGTGTGCTGAAAGATGGGATAAAAGATTCATTATTTTTGTTGAGCAGGATTTACTTGTTTAAAGTATGCAAAGGAATGTGGTTTGTGAAGAAGAGTTACAGTCACTTTGATTTTGCTGACTTACATTGCTATTAAATGTCGCTGACTACAGGACACTTGGACATGCCCATTTTTGTGTGCACAATTTTGAGTGGCACGGGCTATTGCACCTCAGTACACATGCTCCATGTCTTCCTTCCATCTGACCCTGTCCCTCATTTTCTTCCTTTTGATTAGCCCCAGGATGACCGTGATTGAGACCTTGAATTTTATGAGCCCCCTACACAGAGTGCAGGTCTAGATTCAGTACTTCTTGGCTGGACTCAAGGAGTCTGTGCAGAAGGTGTAATAAATTGTGCCCTTGCTGGTGTGGCTCAGTTGGTTGGAGTTTTGTCCTATACATCAAAAGGTTGTGGGTTTGATCCCTGGTCAGGGTGCATATGGGAGGCAACCAATTGATATTTCTCTCTCTCAAATCAATAAACATATTTTTAAACATTAAAAAAAGATATAATCAGTTGCAAACGAGACTATGGTAACAAAAACTTTTTCCGTCACCAAACCTTAGGCAGGCTACTCTGAGCCTGTTCATGAGTAATCCCCAAGAGCCCAGTTGTAGCAAGAATTTTGCTGGGTCACTTTAGAAAGAACACCCCCATCCTTGGCATCTGTTCGCTCTCAATCTCTGATCCAGTTTCTCATCCTCCACCCTGCCCTCTGATGACATCTGGTCAACTCGGCCGGCCTGCCTTCTCCTTTTAGTTGTGGTCCATTGACACGTCCCACCACTCTGCTCCTCGACTATCAATCTCCACTTTTCCTTGTCATATTCAGAGTCTAGCAAACCTCTCTTTCCTAATCTGATAATCTCGACACGTATCACAATAGTTCTGAATAAAGTCTTTTTTACCATTTTAACAAGTGACAGATTCATGTTTTCTTTAAAAATAGCAGCTGAAGGATCACACTGAATTTATTGGGGATGCTCATTTATTTTTGCTCTGGAACATTTACAATGATGAAATCAACTCCTGCTCATCCTGATCAAGTAGAATCTTCACATCACCCACAACAAATTCTCCAAGTGTTGAACACTCTGTCATTTGAGAAAGACCGTGCTGAAATCCATTACTGAGATTTTTACTTATGTAAAACATCAAGTAGTGGAAACTCTTAAGGCTCCATCCATAATTCTCAGCAAGTCTGTCAGAGTACTTGAGAAATAGGGAGGTGTGGTAGGCAGAATCATTGTGAACGACCTCTATTTGCCACTGTTGACATGCCCCTTAAAACACCCTTCCCTTGACTTCTATAATATGACACTCTTTTCCTCCAAACTCTGTGACTATTCCTTTGGTCTCATTTTGAGGGCTCCTTCTCAGAGCAATTTCTGCATGGAGAACCTGGCCTTAAACCTTCTTCTTTCTCTTCATAGGTCATTTCAGCAGCACCTATGGCCTTGGTTAAAATCTATTTGTGTGAACAATGCCCACATTTTCCACTCCATGTTAGACCCAAATTCTGGACCCTGTACCCCTCCAATGAGATATCTCATAAACATCTCAGATTCAGTATGTTCAGGACTGAACTCATTATCTAACCCCCAAAACTGATCTCCTTCCAGGGCTCACCAGCTGAGTAAAATGGCATGATCATGTGTCTGCTTGCTGAAGTCAGAAATCTGAGAGTTACTTTAGATTTCTCCTTTTCTCTTCCACGTTCTTCCATCCATCTTATCACAAAGTCCTGTTGATTTGAACTCCTAACTTTCATAGGTTTTGTACTCGTTGGGTAAGGCACTATGCTCCTGCAACATCTTCACCTCCGTGCCCTTGTAATTCCCAGTCGAAAATTATTCTTAATCCCTCTGGGGTACTATTTTATTAATAACTTTCTCAAACTCCATTCTTCCTCCTCACCTCTAGTCACATTATGAAAATGTAATCAATGGCTATAGGAAACTAACAAGCTGAAGAGGACCACTTATCGGAGGATACAAATGGGCTTTGTCAGATGATGCGCCCGAGCGCTGGGACATTCAGTTGTTGGAACCTACGGGGTTCAGTTCAGAAGAGACCAAGAGAAAAGGAGGTGTCAGAGAAGGAGACAGAGAAGGGGTTTAAGTTCATGAGAAGGAACAGCAGAATCGAAGTGCAAGGAGAACATCGCAGGGGAGGGCCGTGCACACCTGAGAGAAACAGCTGGCGGAAACGGACACAGCTTGTCATCTCACCTCCTCCACCGGTAATCGGATCTAACTTGGTTTTTATTAACTGTTCCACTTTTATTTGGTGCAACTTGCTGTTAGTTTAAATTTTATAGTAATAAGATGACAGTGAAAAAACTGACCCAGGGATGGATGAGCGCCAGAGATGTCTCTGCTATGTTGGTAAATTGGCAGCACGCAGATGCCGGCCTGAGGACAGCCTGTGGGACACAGGCCTTTTGATTCCTTCTCCCAGTGGAATTCCATTCCAATTTTATCAGCTTGATTATACATTTTTTGAAATTTCAAGATGTAATTTTATCTTGAAATTACACAAGATAATTCAAATGTGATGGAGAAATTCCTCACAAGGGAACTCGAACAAGCTTTTCTTTATGTAGGAAATCTTCTGATATTTGGTACAAACATTAATTTTCATAGATGTTTCCCCACTAGTTACATCCTTCCCCACACACATTATGTGCCTTGAGAACATGATTAAAACTAATGGCAAAGTTATTTTCCGATTGGGCTTAAATCCAACGCACTTTAGAGAAGCACCAGATATCGTCTGGGAGACTAGTAATATGCAGCAAAATGCTTCCATTCTTAAACTGGGAAGTTCCATTGTATTTGTTTTGGACATATTACACAAAAATATTACAAAAGAATATTTATAATTTTTAATGATGTCAAAGAACTTCCATAACTACAGTTTTCCTTTTTCCATGGCCCCCTCCTTCATATCCTTCATAATTATAATCGTAAGACAAGAGGAAAAGAGAGGAAGACAGGGTAGTGAAGGAAGAAACTTTTACAGCACTCCTGCTTCACATCATTTTACTAAGAGCTTGTTTAACAATCACATTAAAGCAGATGAATGTTTATCTCTTATTTCTATCAATGCGACCAATACTGTCAGGGCCCTTTTATAAGAGTGGGTCTGAAACGTGCGGGCCACTTTTCACCCGCGCCGCCACCCGCTTCCTACCCAGGTATCAGGGAGCCCGTGGAAGTCTTGTCCCAGCGGCCTGTCCTCCCAATCGGAGGTCAGAGCATATCCATGGGGGTCATATCCTGAGCATTTCTTAGTTGTTTATGAAACATTCCTGGCTTTAAAAGAATAAAAGAACAGTCTAGGTGTCTCATTCTTTTGTGTTTCCATCTATTATTAATTTCTGAACTAGAAAATGCTAAGGTAATAGGAATCTTAAGAATTGGCAGCAGGATTGCCATTAAGACATGTGGGCATTTGTTCTGGCTACTTTCCAAGGTGATCCTCCCAGCATCCTCTGGTTCTAACCACCTGGATAAACAAAGGCTCAGGGACACACTAATGTGCAGCAGGCCAAGTTCTCATTTTGCCTCTGGTTTCAGATATAGGAATTTTTTTAAAATTTAATCTGTATTACGTATTTTTGGTCAATTCTACTCTTTCAACCTTAAATTAAACCTTCAAATGAGAAAATTTGCCTAAAACTGTAAAAGTATCTGGTTTTTTAAAAGACTCAGACTGGGTTTAATCAATCAAATAAGGTAATCTTTACTTGCAATTGGCCTCAAAACATCAATATCTTTTTGGAATACATCAGTCGGGATGATTTCAACTCCAAATGCCAGGGCATGTGACTATCAGCAAGTTAGACAACAGGGAGTTTATTATTGTACTTGGTGAAGTCTGGGGACTACAGCCCTGGCTCATTCTGTGGCTCCAGGAAGCCAGGTGGGCTTCTGTTCGATTCTCAGGTTTTCCCTGTTTGTAAGGTGGCTGTATTCTTTGCAGGGCATTGCCTAATAGTTGAAAGAAAAAGGAAAGTCTTGACTTGTCTTTTTTTTTTTTATTTTTTAAGACTTAGAAAAGCTTCCATGATCACATCAGAATTTACCTTATATAAATATTTCATCCATGGTTATATTATACTCCTAAAACAGCCCTTGACAAGGAAATAGAATCACCGTGATTGGTTAGGACTAATAAATATTAACATTCTGGGGTGGGTGGGGTGGATCCCTGAAATACATTACATGACTAAATTATGAATAAAATTGGGCTTCTTGTTAAGAAAAATAGCCCTTTGTGTATGTGATTAATAGTCTGCCATTGTAAACAAAACTGTTTTTATACAGAATGCCAATAATAGTGTGTCATTCACTACCATTTTTGTTGCCCAAACCTGAAAGCCCAACTCTAACTGGCTTAAGGAATAAAGAGGATGTACTGGGATAAGGCTAACTTTAGGCAAGACTTGAACCAGTAGACCCAATAATGTAACTAAAACTTTTTTGGTCTCTCTGCTCTTTCTTTACAATGTTGGCTTCTTTCTAAGCCTGGTAACTCTTCTGGCGGTCACATGACTGCCATTGTCTTCCCATGATGACCCTCCTTCTATCTATTATCAGAAAGCATCTCTACATATCTACTGCAGAAAAAATAGGGGGCTTTTCTTCCCCATGAGGTTCAATAAATATCTCTCACTTTCCATTTGCTCTAGACCAGGAAATAGAATTACCATGATTGGTTAATACTAACACACATTAATATTCTGGAGTGGGTGAGGAGGATCATATTAGATGATAAGCTCATCTCTGAACCAATGGATAGGCTATGCAATGGATGTTTAAGCTTATAACATTGTAATCCATTTAAAACAATGAAATTTTAACAGTGCTGTTTTCCTGACAGAAGTGAAAGGAAGTCAGGAAGAGAAGTGAATGAATGAATAAGTAACGAATAAAGAAAGATTTCCAATTATTATGGATTTTGTATTATAGCCATTATTCTAATATGAGTTTCAATAAGTTGAATAATTCTTATCTGGAAGGTAGCTTAAAATAAAGCAAATCATAAAAATAAAATTTATAGGAAACATCTAGTAAAAGCTATACAAGTATCAAAATTCTGGCAGAATAAGATTATTTTGGATGCTATTTATTGGTTTTGAAAAAGATTAAGAAGTTATTCATTGTAACATTTTAAAACTGGAGAAATTGAATTATTTTTTTGTCCAAAGAACTCACACAAAATTCAATTAATTTAGGTTCAAATTTGGCTCTGATATTTGTTTTTTCATTGGAAGAGACTTTTAAAATCTAAATAAATAAGGAATATTTTTAGTAGCATGTACTTTGTAGTGCACAGTGATGCTTAGTGCCAGGAATGTCAACATCTCCAAAATGGATCCTATGTACATCGCAAAGTAAAAAATATATATATACATCATAAATTATACTCTTGGACATATTAAGAATGTCTAAGAGCCAGGAAATGAATGATATGATTCAGTGTGAGAAGAAAGGGCAGATCCCAAAAGATGCAAGGGGAAGGTTCAGGGCCTGCACTTGCATGAATGGCCACTACAATAATTTTCTAAAATCTTGGACAAATCAGCCCCCATGTGTGTCAGCCTCTTTATTTATAAAATAAAAATATTAACTTATGTAATCAATGAAAAAATTTTCTGACTCTAGAATTCTATGATTATATTGGGAACTTTGGAGTTCTGGGCATATATTCTCAACTATTTTGTTAGTTAACATAATGTGTTGTGTTGTTAGTTTACATGTTGGCACTTAAGCTTCTTATGCTTGATGTTGCCCAGTAGTGGGTTCATGATAAGTCCTAGATTCTTGTTGAGTTAAACTGGAGACAATGATGATGATTCTGTCGTCTTCAGTAAGTAGTGGGAAGGAGTGAACAGTTTATTTAGTATCCCTCTAATGTCACTATAACCCCAAAGCACAGAAAAACACCCAAAGGACCGAAGGTGGGCAGAAATAACTTAGTTAATACTTTGTTAGCTTTTTCAGCTTCCTGGATATATTATGAGCCCTATTGGTGACAAACCACAAAGTTACATATTTGCATATGAGGGTGAGTCTCCCAGTGGGGAATATAAGAATTTTGTCAAGTAAGAATTTCAATTAAAATTGGAAAAAAAAAGATTCTTACAATTGGTTTAATGTCAATAACTGGTATAATAATGTTTGAAAAATCAAAAGGACAACTTAAATCCTCAAATTATCATCTGTCTGAAAGGATGGTATGAGAGTGCAGGTGTGTGCCGAGAGAGAAAGTCGGTAACGCGACACAGGAAGTAACAGAGGGTAAGAGGCCACTATTCGGTGACAAATCCTTTACCTGGACTTACGCCACCTGAGAGTGGCACTGTCAGAGTGGAGGGGCTTGTTCCTGCAGTACACAATAGGTAGAAGTAACAGGGGCATGGGGTCGGGGGGGTGCTGAGGGGGAGGGAGATCTAGTAAGGCAGCAGAGTTGAGGGGAAAGCTATAGAAATGAGCAGTCCTTGGGCAATTTTGGGAGGATGCTTTGAAAAATAGTGACCCTGAAGTCCCAGCACTGTCCTGTGCAATAGCAAAGTAGAATTCTCTCACATTTCAGTGAGAAAAACGTTGTGTTTTGAGGGAGAATTGTGAACAACTGCCGATAGATGGAGGATTCTCTGCTTTGAGTACAGATACAAAAGAGTGACGCCGCCCCATTCGGTCTGAAACTGGGGCAGCGAAGGACGAAGGAGAGCACAGGGAACCCTGCAGAGCTGCAGCAGTGAGGCCAAGTAGGAACAGGACCAGAGAGGAGCTGGTTTTTCATCTATACATTCTTTTTTTTTTAATTTTGATCAGATTTTATTTTATTTTTAAAAGATTTTATTTATCTACTTTTAGAGAGAGGGGAAGGGAGGGAGAAATAGAGGGAGACAAACAGCAGTGCGCGAGAGACACATTGATAGGTTGTCTCTCTCACTCCCCCCAGTGGGGACCTGGCCTGCAACCCTGGGAATCGAACAGGTGACTTTTCTATTCACCGGCCGGTGCTCAGTCCACTGAACCATACTAGCCAGGGCTATCTGCAAAATCTTTAATGAAAAGATTAGACATTAATATGAGAACTACATGGTTTGCTTAAGGTAATTTTAGAAAACTGTCTATAGTATGTTTTATAGTATGCTTTCGGGCCTTATCAGTCCTTTCATCTTTACAAAGTTCGTAATAAAAAACCCCTTCAGATATTGTTAGAGATAAACATGGGAACCGGGAGGAAGCACCTGACCCTAGCAATCAAGTACCTAGAGCAGTAAAACTGGATGAGCAGCATCATTTTCCAAGTGCTGCCTGAATAAGTGCTGATCCTATCTGGATGTGTCACACATTCTGGATGCATATGTAAGCTCTCCATACACGTACCCATACGCATGACCAGAGCCAGGAGAGACCAGCTAAAATAACGCCTTTAACAAAATGCAAAGTCGTTCACGTCCCCTCCATCAATACTATACTTTTATATAAAAACAAATCAATATAAAAGTTTGATTTCATAAAAAATTCTAATGGGTTAGCATCAACTAAGAAAAAATGTAAATAAATAAAATAATACAGATTAAGATTTCTGAATGGCATGCAGTTTTGGGGGGGAACTTTTGGAGATTTGGATTCATTCATCCTGCAAAGTGTCTATTATACCCAAGCATCTAAGTTAGTCTTTGGGGGTAAAACAGTGATTATAAACCAGTCTCTATCCTCAAGGAAAAAATTTTAATGCTCAATTTTTCTTACATTATTATAATAAGCTTGTTTGTCTACAATCTGTCAATCAGCCCAGTTTCAGGATAAAGAATTGTACATGTTTTCTAATTCAAAAGACATTCCCTGAAGAAAGCAACATCTTGAGATGTATATAGTAATTTAAAATGTAAAATGTATCCCTTAGTTTCCTATAGTTAAAAGGAATGTTAGTAGAACTGTTTTCTTTGTGTAGAACATAAAATTACAGTATTAATATTCAGGGCAGAGGGCAGTATGTGTGCAGCCGTAAATTATAAATACACAGGCATATAGT
This sequence comes from Micronycteris hirsuta, assembly GCA_004026765.1. Classification (NCBI taxonomy): domain Eukaryota; kingdom Metazoa; phylum Chordata; class Mammalia; order Chiroptera; family Phyllostomidae; genus Micronycteris; species Micronycteris hirsuta. The sequence goes on from PVJI01001757.1 coordinate 56,606, forward strand.
CACTTGCTGTATGAGCTTGGCAGAGTTGCTTAAACTTTCTATGCTTCAGTTTCTTCATCTATGAATAGGCCTATCAATACAGCAATACAATACCTCACAGTATTATGAGAGACATACATGTGTTAATTCAGGTTAAGCTGTTAGAATAATGCCTGGTAGATAATAATTGCTCAAGAAATATTAATTATGCTATTTTTATTATCTACCTGCTGTTTCTAAGTGCATTCCCCAAATCTAAAGTCCCAATCTTCCTATAAATCAAGCGATGTTTCTTTTTAGTAGAAGGGTCAAGTAGAAGCGTCCATTTGTACAGTATAGTTCACAGGTTCATAGCTTTATTTCCAAAAGAGCTCTGCAAAATGAGCTTTTCATGGTTCATCTGGTGGCAAAATCTGACCTGACCTGATTTGAATTTATTGGCAGCAAAATCTGATTTGAACGAATGGGAAACTATTTGTAGTATTTATACATCCTATTCAGTGTAAATATTGATATATTTGATTATGGAATATTATCTCAGACTCTACTGGGATTACCTTTCAAGTGTGAAAAATTCTGTACTCTGGAACATATTTGGTCCCCAAATAAGCAATTATAGACCTATAATAGTCAGGGTAGACTGTACCAAAGAAATTTCCATCTGTGACTTTGCAGGCAAGATTTACTAAGCAAGAATGTGCCTTTCCTCAATTGTAAACATTCTAAACCAATCAGCACTCCAAATCCAAGAAATGTGGAACTTGTTTCCCCCATGACATTTATTATCACTAGGCCAATCTTCCCTCCTACTTGTTCCCTCTGCTATAATTTGCAAGAAGCAGTTATTTTAGTTTTGGAACATTTATCAAGTTATCATAATTCTACCTCTCCTCTGATTATGTCCTCCCCTCCCCCTTCCTCCAATCTCTGTCCACATTCATACAAATACACCATCAAGAACGGGTCAGAACAAACTCATGTTGTTGTGTGGAGATCTGTATCTCCTCAGCCCTGTTTTTGATTGCTTTTTCCATCCTCCTCCCCGACCCTCCCTCGGGACAAGTCAAGGAATCAGGAAGGATGAGTCTTGTGGAGCACGGAGCACATGTACCGCCGCTGTGCCCTCCAGCACACGTCCCTCTGATGCCTGTGCCCCTGGTTGGAAGAACTGTCTAGTCTCCAGGCAGTTCATCTGGTTTCGTCTCAGGAAGTCGACAGTAGATCACAATCGAAAATACCGATTCTTATTAAAGAGCCCTAAGATCTCCAGAGATATCTAGGAGAAAATTCTTCTAAGGCTCTTCCCTCTCTAACTCCAGGGAGTCTAAAGTTATGTGTTTAAAAATTCTCCAAATAGACTTATTCTCCGCATTAAATTTAACCACGGTAACTCCAGCTGGGTTTACAAATCTGCTCTCACTCATGGATTTAAAAATCTGCTCTCACTCATGTGACTAATAGAAAGCAGCAGTCTAGGTAGAACTGAACCTGAAAGTCTCTTTTCCAGTGCACTCAGGATGTTTTCTCTCTTTTGTGGTCAGGGAGCCTTCAAGATGTAAAACTACTTACTTACCGAGGTGGCCAACAGTAAAGAGGTAAATATAGGTTTGTACCAGAGATTAATCTGAACAAGTAGAGCATTCCAGCCCCATGAGGTGAAGACCCTATTTCAAGGGAAATATGGTAAAGGGCATCGGAATTCTCCCCGGGCCCTTTACTCAATGTTTGTTGTGGAGCAAACCATTTCTTTGGGCTTCATTTTCTTGGTCAGTGCCATAGGCATCATAATAGCTGCTTTTGCACAATTACCCCAGGTCACAGCAGAAAATTACTGAGCTGGAATTCAAATATGTATATATCTGTTCGATTCCCCAAACACTGATCTTATCCTTACATCATGCTGTCTCTAGAAAGTTCCCATGTAAAACAGAATATTCCCTCCATTGCTGAACAGCCACGGCCAGCTATGTACAAAGCATGGAAGAACTTTTGGATGGTTTAACTTTTGATGGTGGGATCTGGGTCAATCAGGGCTACATGCAGAGCACAGCTGCAGTTAAATTTAAAAGACTGCCTCTGGCCTAAGTAATGGGGTGACAGGAAGGGCAATCTGAGTTGGCTGTGCTTCTTCTATGGTTAGATGGACACCTGTGGTACCACAGAGTGAGCTTTAGAAGGTTTTATGGAGGCACGGTGGAGCTCACAGAGAGCTGAGCAGAAGAGGAGAAACTGCAGCAGAAATTTCAGTCACTTAAAAAAATCTCAACAGAGAGTAAAGTTCCTCTTCCCGAGCAACCCTGGTTATCTGAGACACGGGAGCTCCAAAGGACACCTCCTTATCACCAAAGGGAATCATCCCTCACCAGGAGCCTCCCAGTATCTAGAAGCCAGTTTTCTCATGTGATATCTGCCCTTGGCTTCCTGGAATACTTTAAGTTCCAAAGTCTCTTTTGTATAACCTTTCAACACCACGCTGAATAAAGTGTCAAGCACAACTTCTTCCTTTTTTCCCTAAACCCAGGAACTTGTTCTCCTTGGTGACAACAGGAAAACAGCTTTATAACCCATTGGACACACTGTTATGCTTTGAAAGGAGGCTGCTGGAAGAACGGCCTGAAGACACTGTCTCAGGTCAGTGGCATTTCCTTACTTGATGTTTTTTCCCTGACAAAAGATTTTTTTGGTGACAGGTAAAGGGGAAGATAGGCAGAGGATGGTGGGGCTAGGACTTAAAATAAATTGATAAGTGGCTTAAAACAGAGAATTATAGTGTTAATTCTCTTCTTTTTCATTCATTGTACATTGCCATCCCCTCTGTGGACCCAGAAGAAAAAGTTTTCTCTATACACACTCGTATCTATCAATAACTGCATACAAATTGTGGCGCACACCTACTTGTGGTGCCGGGAGGAACACAAATACGCACTTTTCGCTCCCCGTGATTGATTTGCAGGGGAGGATGTAGGACGTCCAGAATCATGAGGCTTCCCACGTTTACACAGCAGCAGCAGGGTTATTTCCCAGCTTCTCTTCAGGGGTCAGAACCCTGGGGATTGTGGTCAGTATCTGCCTATTTACATCTCTGTCTCCTCCTCTGGCACATAAACCCCCTGGGGCTTCCTATCTCCAGGTCTCCTATAGTCATGTGGCTCATAGCAGGTGTTCCACAAATGTCTGTTGACGTCTTTGCAAGATTGTGGGACTCAATGTATGCCTTATGGAATTAAAGTGGTCTCTGTTTTGGGATGTGATGCTTAGACTGATGGTGAAGGAGCAATGCTGGGAGCTATTTTGTGTTCTTATTGGATGACTTGCTATATTTAGCTTGAAGGTCACATCTCACGTGAAAGTATCAGTTGGCTAACATAAGTCATTCAGAGCAAGTTTGTTTATGTCTCATAAAATTACACAATGCATGAAGCTACAGGAAACTCACGTTCTGTCTATCTTCATTCTCTAGCTAAATTAGGCTCTAAAAGAGGAAATAGTCTTCTCTCTCACAGTCTGCCACTTCTAAACAACCTCAAAGGCCTATTCCCCATGGGTTATGGTTTGGCAGAACACTGCTCTTAGCCTGTATGCAGGGTCATGTGAACCACTGTGATCTGGAAAGGCAGTCGGCCACAGTTTCCTACTGGCTACCACCTTTCCTATGGCTCCTGCATGGGAAGAGAAATCGCCATGTTTATCACAATGGAAAAAACAATGGGAATGGTTGGGGGAATTGTGCTACCTATAACTATTTAAACTCCTGTGTATTCAGTTTGGAAAAATTTCTAGTTTATTTTTTTCTGAATTTCCCCGTTATACATACAGCCATTCAGATGCACAGCTGAAGTTTCCTTTTCTACTGCATCATTCCACACCACCCACTAGCTAATAAAAATGGAAACATTGGCAAATCTGGGAAAGGTAGAGCATTGGCCTCATTTGAACATGAATTCTTTGCAGTTATTTCAGAAGCCAGTATAAAGCGTCGCCGCCCATCGTTGTCTAGCTTTTGCATTTTCTGTTGAAGTGAGGATGTCAAAGACTTCTTGGGACCCACTACATAGTGAGGTCCAGATTAAAGGTAAACAGAAGATTTACAATCCATCACCTTGAAAGCCATAAATATATATGGCATTTTGCAGATGTATAAACAAGACTGGAAGGGTCTCCCCCCAGCTTCAGGCAGAAGATGCAGATGAGATCACTTTGAGGGTGTGGAGCCTCAGAAGGGTCAGCTTTTCTTTGCAGCACATTCTTCTTATAGGCACGCCTCTAAGTTTTGTCTCAGGTTGACATAATCTTTCACACAGGTGCTTGTCGTGGCAGACAAGTGGAAGTTAAAAACCGTGGCAAATTAAAATGAGCACATGTGAAGACACTGAAATTTGATCTTGTATTGATTCTTTCACATAGGAGAGGTGAAGATAAAAATCATCTTAGAGATGAACTGAGATTCTGGTCATCTCTAAGAATTAAAAAAATATATATTTTTATTAGACACAATATATATGAAGTATATATTGTTTATATATAAACTATATATATATCATATATATAAATATATTCTATCAAGTGTTGAACTTGTGTATTTATCTTGACCAGAAAAAAATGCCATTTATCATTAGTTTAGTAAAGTTTAGTACATCATTGTCTTAGCACTTTATAACTTAAACAAACAAACAAAACTCTACCAAAAAAGCATCCTGGACCAGGTGTTAGATAATGTGAGTGCTGCTTCTAGTTCTTTCTGTAACTAGCTAGTGACAGGGGACAGTTGTTTAACTTTATAGCTGTTAGAGCTGTTGAGATTGGGACCATCATATACTAAGACTGAAAATTAGGCAGCAAACCTGTTAACAATAGAAAAAAATTGTTTCCTAATTGTAATGAATTTCAAAGGACATGTTTATCTAAGTATAGTGTGGTATACCTCAAAATTTATTGATTTTTTTCATAAAAAATATGATTTTTTTCTTTTTATTGATCTATTCTCACTTGGTAGCAGGGGAAAGGAGTGGACTTGAATTTGGATAACTATGTCCTTGCAGTTTAAAAGTCACTTCCCAGTCCCAATGGATGTAGGCCAGTCAGTTCGGAGAACCCATCTTCTCCTGTCTCTACTTTTCTGTGATAAGGTCTTTCAGAAGTTCATATACCACACTGCTTTGTGTAACAGAAAGATGTCCGGTGCTTGCACAGTCCTGCTCTCCTGTGTCCGTTGCTAATTCGTGTCTGTTTCGCTATGGCTGGTTTCACCTGCTTTTCACACGTGCTGGAACTGGACACCAGAGCCCTGGTTTCTGACCTAGAACATCTTCTCCAGGTCTCAGTGCTATCTCCTTGTCCCAATCCTGCCGCTCTTCAGGTCTCAGCTCTTTTGCCTCTGACCCTCTACCCCAATTGACACACACGAGAACTGTATTTCCTTAATGGTGTATGTGACACGTGGGAAACCAGAGTGCCCCTACTTCTGGCCAGTGTCTGGAAGGGCAGACCCCTCAGGCTCTGTAGGGCGAAGCGGTGAAGTAGCCCCTGGTACACCTGGGTGTTAACGCCCCTGCACGTTGTGCTCTCCCCAGGGCTTGACCTTGTGTCTGTCTTCACGGGCCTTTTCTTTCTCTTCTCTTTTTGGCTTCCTTTGCTAGCAATGGTGACTTAAGGATGCTCCTTCCTTTTATATCATACAATCTGGACCAATTTTCCAGGCTTGGGTTCTTGATATATATTATAGGTTTAATAATAACATATTTGTATTTTTATAGCTCAAAAATGGTGGAATATTAGAAGTTTCATGTGATTTAACCTATAATAATATGATTTTGACAGTCTGAGAAAATTTCTCGTCAGAGTCCAACTTTCAAAACTGTTATCTCCCTATAGAGCTTAAAAATTTTAGTTGTAATGCCAGAGGGGCACAATTATTCTTTGTACCACGCAGTCGCTGCTCTGCCCTTGCCTGAGAATTGAGCCTTGGACTCAAGGTCTACACTTGAATGACAAACGAAAATTTGAGGGGGAAGTAAGAGTAAAAGTAAATTACCGAGACTCAAAATTACATTAGAGCATATTTCAAAACATTTTTCTACCACTACAAAAATTCAAGGCTGTAATCTATGTAATAGTTCTAAGTTTTCCTTGGGGAAGTGATATAATGGCATTAATGTACATATATTTTTTTCAGGAAAAAGTGATATTAAAATTTACTTGTGATCTAATTTATTTGAAGTTTTTATTTTGTTTTGGGAAAGTGAAAGATGAAACAAGAATGACTGGGAATGTAATTTTAAAAATAATATTCCTTTAAACTTCTGTAAAAATCATAATGAAAAAACCTCTTTCATATAAACCATATTTTATTTAATTTTTAAAGTAAAATATAGTTTACATCAGAGGATATTAAAAAAGTAAATAAAATATAGCCTGTAAGAGCATTTAATTTTTAAATTAAATTTTATTTAATTTTAGTAAAAGAATAAATACAATTACATCAGAGAATAGTAAAAATTAAATAAAGTATAGCCTATAAGAGGATTTAATTTTTAAATTAAATTTTTAAATTTTAGTAAAAGAATAAATAAAATTACATCAGAGAATAATAAAAATTAAATAAAATGCAGCCAGTAAGCCTCTAAATTTCTGTGGGAGAAGCTGATGTGGCCCAAGTTAAAGAACTGTCCAATTACACGATCAGGAGAAATGGCTGGACTTAGACTATCAGTATGTTGTGAGTATTTTGCTCCTCAAAATAACCATCCATCCTGGGCAAGAACCATAAAGTTAGCTCTCCCAGAGCTGAAGAAGGTGTGAAATGTGTAATTAGTGTGCATATGAGATGAGGCATTAGATGGCATGGCTCTTTTATGGGAGAGCAAAAGGACGCATTACGCCAGTCTGAGTTGTGATTATATTCTTAGGAAGCACCGGCCTTTAGTAGACGACGACCTCTTTGCATTCCTTCACGAATACACTTCCTGTGTATTACAGCCAGACTGCCCTATCCGCAGAGCTAATAAACTGTTCCTATCGTGTCCAGAGAAGCAGAATGCTATGGGCAACCAAACCAGGTATCTGGCCTGTCACTTTAGAATAATGCAACTGACTGTAGAAGGGCTAAGGATTCTTAGAGGTTCCCTTGGTTGTGCCATTTAGAGAAGAGTCACTGTCACACCAAAGGTTTTCGGTGATTTAATTTGTCACGCTGTGTCTACTAGTTTTAGCTGCTGATAGTGCACTTAATGGAAACTTAAAACCTTTTGAAGTAAAATTAAGGCGAAACTTTTAATTACTTATAATAGCTGATTAAGATAAATCAAATATAAAGTTAAATTTTGAAATAGTTGTCAAACTTTACCATCTACCTATATCAGTCCCTCAAGAAAGAAAATGATTGAAAGATTTTTTTAAAAAATATTTTATTTATTTATTTTTTGAGAGAGGGTAATGGAGGGAGAAAGAGAGGGAGAGAAACACCAGTGTATGGTGTTGCTTCCCATGCACCCCCTATTGGGGACCTGGCCTGCAACTCAGGCATGTGCCCTGACTGGTGACCCTTTGGTTGGCAGGCCCATGCTCAATCCACTGAGCTACACTAGCCAGGGCTGATTGAAAGATTTTGTCATAATCTTCCCTGGCTGGGGTGGCTCAGTTGGTTGGAGCATTGTCCCATGATTGAAAGGTTGCTGATTCAATTCCAGGTCAGTGCACATATCTTAAGTTGTGGGTTTGATCCCCAGTCCAGGTGCATACAGGAGGCAACCAATCTATGTTTCTCTCTTGCATCTATGTTTCTGTCTCTCCCTTCCTCTCTCTCTAAAAGCAATGAAAAAAAAAAGATTTTGTTATATCTAAAACTACTGTGATACTGACACTGAATCATAGAAGATAAAAACATAAAATGCAAAAATGTTCAATTATTTAATAATTTAAATTACTTGAGATAAATTTATAATCTAAATTTGAGGTTTTAAGTTAGGTAAAACACTTCAATTTGTTCTAAAAGAGAAATTTTGAAAAAATTAGCCTCCAAATAAATGGATTATTTTATTTGCTTGTGTTAATTTGAAAGGATTAAAATGATAGCTAACTTGCGGGTTATTTGGACTTTGTTAATTATTATAATTCCTCTTGTAAGTGACAAGGCAGTCATTTTCAAATTCAGAGGAATGAACAAAAAAAAAGAGGCAGGGCTAAGACTTCTCAGTGGTAAAAAGATGTAATTTTTTTTTAAATGACAATGAGATAACACTTCATACCCATTAGGATGGCAATGATCAAAACAAACAAAGCAAAAACAGCCCCAAAGTTCCAGAAAATACCAAATACTGGCATGAATATGGAGAAATGGGACCCTTGCACCTTGCTGGTAGGAATGTAAAATGGTGCAGCTTCTGTGGAAAATAGTATGGCAATTCCTCAAAACATGAAACACAATTACTGTATGAACCAACAATTCTACTTCTACTTATATGCCCAAAAGAACTGAAAGAAAGTACTCAAACAGATATCTCTGTGCACCAGAGGTCACAGCAGCATTAATCACAGTAGCCAAGATGTGGCAACAACCCCAGTGTCCACGGACAGATGAATGCCTAGACAAAACGTGGTAGATGTGCACAGTGGAGCGTTACTCTGCCTGAACAAGGAAGGAAATACTGGTACACGCTACAGCATGGATGAGCCTTGAAGACATTATAGTTAGTGACATAAACCAGTGACAAAAAGACAAACATTCTGTAATTCCAGTTATAGGAGATATGTAAAATAGTGAAATTACAGATACAGAAAATAGAACAGTGCTCACCGAAGAGTTAAGGAGAGGAGTTATTTCACGGGTACAGAGTTTCATTTTGGGGTGGGGGACAAGGTCTGGAGATGGCTGGTGGTGATGGCGGTTGCACAGGAATGTGACTCTATGTAATACCACCAAATTGTACATAGGAAAGTGGTTAAATGTTGTGTATACCTTACCATAATAAAAAAATGTGATGTGTGAGCATGTGACTCTAGCTCCCCCTTAGCAAAACAGCTACTTTCTACCTGCCCTTAGATTTGCCCTCAGGGATTCTCTCTCTCCCTATTGGCTACTTGGCATAAGTTACTACTTAGTTTCTGTAGTCCTCAATCTTCTCTTCCATCAGTCGAAGGAGAGGAATTCAGTAATCTCTGGCTCTCCTTGAACTGTTATTATCACCTTGGATGATCAAATGGAAAATACTCAGCCATTAGTCTATTTAAAATAGACTATACTTTTGGTTTACTTTTTTGCATTCCAGTCCTCTTAGAAAAGCATTACAGACCGTGAGTTTACTTTTTCTTGTCAGCTGTACCTCTTGACGGCCATAAGCATGCTGTTTTGCTACAATTCATTGATATCTTGGCAAATGTCTTAGATGCAAAATATTGGTTGAAAAAAGCAAATTGCATCATTTAAATATAAAATTTCATCATATAAACTTGACACTAAAGCATAGTATCTGCATTATCATTACCAGTCAATGACAGAAAAACAAAAATCATTTCCTAATAAAATGTAAAACTTTTATTTTTTAAACTGAAATTCATTATTATATGATGTGAACAACACAAATAAGATAGTCATTGACATAATATTCAATGTTTTCTCCAGTGCTATGTGAAATTACATATCTCCAAATTGTAAGTACAGGGAAATTGAGGCACAAAAGATGCAATTTGATAGATTAATAAGGGAGAGAGAATTAGAAAATAGTTTCCATGTTAAACTTCATAGATTGGATCCTTTGTCTCCTGGGATGGCCTTACTCTATGTAAGTATACTGCTCCTCAGGGTAGACTAGGTTATCCTACAGAAACAAATAAATCTGGAAACTCCAGCGACTTGAAACCTAAAAATTTATCTTTCACTTGTGCAAGTCTTTTGCTGGTCCAGTGGTCATCTTGGCCTCTTGTTTCCAGCCATGTCTCAGGGACCCAGGATGTCTGCTGTGTTGCACCATCTCAACACGAGCCTTCCAGTTTGCACGGTGGGGAGGACGTGCAGAGTCATTTCCTTGTCTTAGCCCAGGAGATGACACATTTACTTACTGTCGCAGTCCATTGGCCAGAGAAAATCATATGACCCTACCTAACTGCATAGACACTGGGAAAGGTAGGTGACATATATATGCAGTGGGCATTAAATAAATGTCTCTGCCAAAATGAGGTTCCTCAGTCTGAGCCATGTCCCGAGAATTGAGGCCACAGGATGTATGAAAGGGCCCGAATAGCTGCTGGATTAGTTTGCTCTTGGTCTAACTAATTCCACGGAGAGCAGCTTAGACAGCGCACGCTGACTGTCTCACAGGTCTGTGGGTCAGAGGTCCGACCTGGTCTCGGTGGGCTTCCATCAGGTGACGGCGGGGCGGCCTCCTTCTGGCAGCTTTGGGAGGGAATCTGTTTCTAGGGTTTTCCATTTTCCTGACTTGGTTCTCCTTCTCTATCTTTAAAGCCAGTAACGTTGCAACTCTCTGTCCCTTTATGGTCACACCTCCCTCTGACCAGAGCCAGGCAAAGCTCTTGGCTTTTAAGGACTCATGTGATCACATTAGACCCATGTGGATAGTCCAGGATAATCTATCCATCTCAAGGATCTTCACATTAATCACATCTGCAAAGTCCTTTTTGCCATGTAAAGTAACATAGTCACAGATTCCAGGGTTTAGGATGAGGACATCTTTGGGGGTGATGGAGGGAGGGATCATTATTCTACCTGTCACAGTTACTTTTATTATCATAATGAAATCTACTTTTTAAAATGTAATGTTAATAAACGGCTGCCACTTTAGAGCAAAACAGTTTTTAATAGAAGCTTCTGGTGTCTTTTTAAAACCTCTCTAAGAAACTGTTGGCTTATAATTTGGTCACATAAGACCAGCCTTGAGACCAGGTTTGTAGCATTTCTGTTTGTGGTGGAGGGCGATTTTTGTGTTTCTGTCGGGCAGTCCCGTTATCAGCAATGCCATCCCAGTTTTGGTTGGGCGTCTCCCTTTTCTGTTCTCAGGCTGTATAATTTGGGTGCTGCTGACCTTACGCAAGGTCTGCTGGCCTGTCCAAAATTTTACGTCATCCAATCACAACGATTTATGTTAAAAAAGTTCCCCCAGGAGAGTGTATTGCAGGACCTGGGTGAGATTGCTTTCAAAGGGGAGTTCTGGCCGCAGGGGGCTGTGACGCACGTGCGATGCCCGTGTGGAGCTGCCGGCCTGCGCCTCTTCGCAGCGGGGAAGAGCGCACCTGAGCCCGAACTGCTGCAGCGGGAGGCAGGGCTGCAGGACCAGACGGAGTCCTGGCCCCCATTCACATTGTCCAGGCTTCTGGATCTAGACATGCCTGTGATTTTTATTTCAAACGTCTATACATTCTTTTTTATTTAAGCCACTTGAATTCAGGTGCCTGACACTTGCAACCACACGAGACTTGACTGATAGAGGCGATACAGTTAAATAGAGGTAATAAAGTTAAAGTCACATGCTCCAGAACAACTTCAGGTCAGTAAGAATTTTGACCCCCACAGGTTCTACCCGCCCAGAATAACTGGTGTCATCATTTATAAAAATCCCACTGCTAATTGCCCAGCAGATTATTCCTTCTATGGTGCTCCATAAACAGAGAATTGTCTGTAGCTGTGGCAGGCAGCAAGCTTGTAGGTATTCTTCTCACTTGAGAGTCACGCAGGGTGTTGAATGCTCTGCTGAAGACCAGGCCAACCACAGGTGCATCGCTTGACTTTCACGGCCAAGTAGGATCCGTGTTCCATGGATTCGTGCAGATGGAAAGGATGTGAAAACTGGGGATGATGATGACCAAGTAAGAAACATTTATGAGAGTGAACTGATGAGCATTTAATAAACTTTGAATGAGGGCAGGAAGGTTGCTTTTTGTTTTTTGTTTGTTTTTTTTTTTTTTTTGGTTATTTTAGCAAGCATGTTGTGAATGTCAGGACCCAGATCCAAGAAAATGGAAAAAAACTTTTTTTTATAGCTTCCTGCTCTCATGGTTTTTCTAGATTATTTGGCTATTATTGTTGGAAGATTTATATTCCTCAATAATTATTTGCTTATACATATAATTTATTCATCATGTTTAAGAACCCAACAGTACTAAAACTGGAAAAAATCTTATAAAATAGCAGAACACAAAATATAATATTTTGAATATAAAACTATGTATATATGTACAAAGGGATCTAATATGAAAAAACAATATTTTGTTGGAGCAGTAAGATTATGGGTAATTTTTATTTTGCTTAAAGACTTGGTTAATATTATTAATGAAATATTTGTGAAATACTGTATTTTGGGTAGAGATACGAATAATCAGCTTACTTCTAAGAATGTTTATTTAAATGTGCTCTGATCACGTGGACATATATAGCGTCTTCACTGTGAGTCACTGATCTGACGTAGACTGTCGTTAATTTCCCAGTCCCGTTGCCTTTCTCCAGTGACATTTTCCCTGACCTCTGTTCCCAGGGGTCAGAATTAACATGGTCTTGGGAACCAGTCCTCGTTTTGCCTCTTAAATTCCCTAATGACTTCTCAGCAGCTGTGTAAGAGGTGATATAAAGCTGTTTTGTATAGATCCCCTTGTTCTAGCTGTCAAACATGGATGGGGCTCTGGAAATCAGTTCCTGGACAGCTTGCGGGCAGCCCTTTGGCATACTTAGAGAGAAGGCCTGTAGCTGTTCCCAAGCCCCAAGAGACTTAAGTGTAGCCATCTGCCGTATGGAAGTCCCTGCTTTTCTGACCTGAAATAAATTAGGCAGAAGAGGTTTCCAGAAACATCTGTTAGCAAGTCTGATATTTGAGAGGCTGCTGGTCCTCTCTCATCACAAAACCCAGAGGGCTCTCAGCCAGGGGTGGTTGGGCCAGTCCAGTGAGTATGAGGGAGTGAAGGGGGCTAGCGAGGGTTACGGTGGAGTCTACCACGTCCTGCCCACCCCCATGGAAAGGAGGCCACCACACAGCTCTAGCCATTCCTTACTGTGCTTGCATAAAGCAGTCCTGTGCACAAAGAAACCAAAAACCTGAGAACTGCTTGGAAGCTTCTTAAACATGTGGATTCTGCACCCACTACCCCATCCCAGATATTCTAATTCAGATGATCGGGGGTAGACCTATGATTCTGAATTTGTGTCTCTCATCATTAAAAACAAATAATGATTACCAATTAATTGTGTCAAGCACTGTCTCATTTTGATGCAGTCAGTCCCAGGATCATTTTTTGAAAAATATCCTTAAAAGATATTGAATGAATGATTGGACAGAGTTTTTCAGGTTTGAACTGATATCTAGTGAAGGGATCAGCATGCCACCCCAAAATATGCTGTTTTGGCATACTGATTATTTGGAGCTGAAGGAAATTGAGAAACAGGAGATACAGGAAGGGCTCTCTGCCCTCTCCCCTTTTATGCCTCAAAGCAGAGCACAAATTTCCCCTGAGACAGGTGCCCTCTCTGTACCGTTATTATCACCAGAGACAGGGAGTTGATGCTGAGATTAATCTGTGCAAACACATCTTACTAAATGACCTTTATCCTTGATTACTTTTCCTTTTTATTTATTTTCCCTCAATGTACTATTCTAAAAGCCCAGTCCCCTTTTCTTTTCATCCTTTCTTAAAAATGGTATATATGCTGTCAGGCCTAACCACTTACAGAACATAATCAGGGACCCAAATAGGAAGCACATGCTCCGAATTAATGTAGGTCAGTGAGGGTCCATGTTAAAATAAGGCTGGAATATTGTAGTAGCCTCAGGGTGCTGGGGTTTGAGATGAACCATCAAAAATGTGTGGACTGGGCATAGATAAAAGAAGGCTCAACTGATTTCCAAATAGGAAGAATCTTCCAAGGAGGAAGATTCTTGGATGCTATGCTCATTCCCTAAGCTTTCTTTGAAACTGGTGCAAAAAGGACCTTCTCTTCTCTCAATCTTCAGTAATTATTTAATGATTTTTGGTTTAATTTCAATTGTGTTTGCTTTTATTATCTACATTAATGGCTCACCAGTTTTCTCTACTAATTTTCAGACTATATTTGTTCACTTTTCTAATCAGTCAACTTCAGTGGGGACTTGAGTATAATGTTACAATGTGCACATCACCACACATGCATCTTATAAGTAAAACTTACTTATCATTAATAAAAATATAAATAAGAGCTAGGTTTGGTGATACCCTCCTAAGCATTCCATCTTTAACTTAGGTTTATCTAAAATAACTGGAAATTACTGATGATTATTCATGTCATTCTGATTTTTGGAGTCATTGATTTTTGCATTTGGAATGAAGTGATTTTTCATGCCATTACTTGGCAGTGTTATGATTTAACAAACCAGTTTAATTTCTTGAGGAATATTTCAGAAGAACCTGGAATGAGTTTCATGACATAAACTTCATGAAAGCAAGGAATACATCTTTTTTGTTTACTGTAAGTAGATGCTTAATTTTATTGAGTGGAATAAAATTGACTATAATTTAAATCATGTCTCATTTTTTTGATTTATCAAAGACTATTTAAAAATTTAAAAAAACTTCAATTAGAGTTGACATTCAATATGATATTAGTTTCGGGGGTACAGCACAGTGGTTAGACATCTATATAACTTATGGAGAGACCCCCAGTAAGCCTAGTGCCCCCCAGCACCATCCATGTTTGTTACGGTATTATTGACTGTACTCTGTGTGCTGGCACCATAGGGGGTATAGTCAATAGTATTGTAATTTTATAACTGCCAGTTTGTACTTCTTAATCCCTATACATGTTTCACCCACTCCCCACCCCCCATCTGTCAGCCATCAGTTTGTTCTCTGAATCTGAGTTTGTTTCTGTTTTGTTCATTTATTTTTTTTAGATTCCATGTATAAGTGAAATAACATGGTATTTGTCTTTCTGTCAGACATATTTCACTTAGCTCAATGTCCTCTAGCTCCATCCTCACAAATGGTAAGATTTCATTCTTTTTTATGGCTGAGTAATATTCCTTGTATGTATGTACCACATCTTCTTTATCCAACTGTCTATTGATAGCTATTTATGTTGCTTCCATATCTTGGCTATTACAATAATGATACAATGAACATAGGGGTGCTTATATCTTTTCAAATTAGTAATTTGGATTTCTTTAGATAAATTTCTAGAAGTGGAATTGCTGGGTCATATGATAGTTCTATTTTTAGTTTTTTGAGGAACATCCATACTGGTTTTCATGGTGGCTGCACCAGTCTGCATTCCCACCAATAGTGAACTGGGGTTCACATTTCTCCACATCCTCGCCAGAACTTGTTTGTTGGTTTATTGATGATAGCCATTCTGACAGGTGTGAGGTGATATCTCATTGTGGGTTTAAATTTGCATTTCTCTGATGATTATTGATGGTGAGCATCTTTTCATATGTCTATGGCCATCTACATGTCCTCCTTGGAGAAGCATCTATTCAGGTTCTCTGCCCATTTTTTAATCAGACTGTGTGCTGCTTTGGTGTTAAGTTGTATGAGTTCCTTTTATATATATTGGATATCAACCCCTTATCAGTATATCATTGGCAAATATCTTTTTCCAATCAGTAGTTTGTCTTTTCATTTTGTTGATGGTTTCCTTCACTGTATAAAATTATGTCTTATTATTCAGAATAATTTATATTTCTGCTTAAAAAATAACTGATACAGACTTAAACATTTTTTCAACCAAATGATGTGTTCTCTAGGAAAAAAGTTTTATTCTGAACCCAGAAGTTAAAGTTTTTCTCAAGTCAGTCCATTTTCAGAAGAGAGGCCAACTATTTAGTAAGACTTGAACCACAAAGCAGTATCAGCTTTTATCGCATACTGCTTTAACAAAAAATGAATTCATAGAAAACATTTTTAAGTATAAGAGTCTGCTTTGCCCCTCTCACTTATTAGCTAAGCCTGGAGGACCACAGGGTCCTGGCTCAGGAACCGTGTCAGATTCTGAGTCGTAAGTACCCTTGTGATTATGTTTTACACTATTTAATGTGCTTTTCTCTTTTGTTTCCCTGAATACAAAAATCCTTTGTACTATTGTTGCGGAAAAATAACTCACATGCGGCAGAGATGGCAGAGCATGACTCTTTACACATTGTATGTGGGTAATTTATCGCGCTCACAGGTGGCACGGGCCAATTTTGCTATTTTTTTGTGCAAATGGCAATGTTCAGTAAAATTACGGTAACTTTAGTTTTACACAATGAAACTTTTTGTGATTTACTATAAAATGTATACTGAATTATTTTTCTTTAATATGTGTCCTGTGCTCTACTACCAGTCAACGTGAAATGTATAAATACGTTTCCCACATACAATGTGATTTTATTATGCGCAGGCTCAGAGGAGAAGGACTCCAAATTCTGAGCCCCGAACTCTGACTCTCCAGGGTTTAAATAGCCCTGGAGTTCCTGCCTACATGGCAAAGCAAGATTACAGAAGCCTAATGCAGAAGTTAGGTCTAAGCTATCTTATTTGGTAAAAACAAAGCACAGGGGCTTAGTATGAAGGTTAAAAAGTACAGAGACAAAACATGGGAGCTCACGAAGTACAAAGACAAAACATGGGAGCTCACGAAGTACAGAGACAAAACACGGAGGTTGCATGTCATTCGCCGCCCCCCTCCCCTCTGCAGGCGGGAGGTGTTTCTGCAGTTCCGTAACGCGGAGGTTGCCTGTCACATCCCCTCCTTTGATGCTAAACAGCACTGGTGTCTATTCTAGCATCAGTGTCATAGTCTGCATATTCACCCTCCATCTGAGTCGGCTGTAATCTTCGGTAGTGGTGTCTTTGGAGAGAGAGGATCTTGGCGGTAGCCCTTCGGGTCACCGCGGCTTCTATTTGTTGCACTACCATGTGCAGCAAGCAGGGTCCTATGGTTAGTGCAAGGAAAAGGATAAAAAGAGGGCCTAAAATAAGGGCTAAAAAAGGGAATAGCACCGATTGCCACCAGGAGTTGCCTTCAGTGGGGGAGCTGACGCTCCCTAGTCTCCAGCGAATGTCTTTTATTTTACTGATGTTTTCCTCTACTATTCCACTTTCATTGACATAGTAGCAGCACTCTTCCTGGAGGAAAAGGTAGGTTCCCCCCTTTTCTTCGGTGAGTAAGTCTAATGCCCGCCGGTTCTGTTGGGCCACCTGAGCTAGGGAAGTTATTTGTCTCTGCAGTGAGGCCATGGATAGCGCAGAGGCGTCCAGGGCCTGGCTTAATTCTTCCCAAAGCTCCTTGGTGGATTGGAGGCTGACTGCTAGCCCTGTACTCCCCAGTCCAGTCCTGATGACTGAAGTGGCGAAGCTTATCCCGACTATCATGGGGAGGAAAACTGCTCGCTTACGATATTCTTGGGTGAGCAGGGTACTTAACTCACCTGGCCAGTATAAGACGAGCTAAGGCCACAGGATAGCAAGGGGTTGGGATACTTTGGCTAAGGCCACAGGATAGCAAGGGGTTGGGATACTTTGGTTTACCGACCGGTAGAGAGTCTCATTACACCAAAAGAAAGTTCCTGGTGGACTGGTGATGGATCCGGAAGATGGCAGTGTCTGATTGCAGGAACTGGGAGGTCCATAGCACTCTGGTGCTCCGGCAGATGGGTCCTGGAATAAGGGAACACCTTGGAGAGAAAAGGGTGCTGGTGTCTGGGTTTGGGAAACAGCGAAGGGTTGTTGAAGTGGGACCGCAGTCAGGGGTGGCCTGTTAAGATATGCACACAAGAAACAGTTATTGTAATTGCCTGGGCTGGTTAGATTAAGTAGCTGCGCTCCTTGCTGTATTAGTTTTATCCAGGAAAAAGGCCCTACTGGCTCTTGATTATCTAATTCCTTAGACAGAGCTTTTTCTTGTTCTTCTATGACTGAATGGATGTGGTAGATAGTATTTAGACTGGGGTTCTGCATTTCTTGGGCTTTGTATATAAATATGTCTCCGACTGGCCCTGAATGCCACGAATTAACATAGATTTTTCCTGGGCCCCCCATTTCCCAATCCTTGCTATCAGGGTCTAGTATGGGAATTTTTAGCTCTTCTCCCATCCTAGCGGTGTGGCGGCGGCAGTAATTGTAAGGGCGTCCACCATAGACCTCAGGTTTCTAGTCTCAGCCTTCGTAGAAAGAAGAAAAGCGCTGATCCTTGGTCAAGCACGCTATGGGGTACGCTGTTCGCTCCCACCCTTTGAGGCTTTTGAGACTAGAGGTGGGAATGGTGAGAGTCATTTGACCTCTATATCTGGCTTCGTGACAAGCCACGATGCCTACAGTGTGTGTTATTATATTATTGTCTCTGGTATAGGTCTCTTTGGCATGAAACTTCCATATATAAGGCTGCTCTAGGGCTGTCCCCGTGGCAATCCATAGGCACAGTAGCATCCATCCCATGATGTTACTCTTATTAAGCAAAGCAAATGATATATCCAAAGATAAAGATTAAGCAGAAACAAGCTATTCCTAGGGTGATTTGTTCTACAGGTCCCCAGTCTTTAGGCGCCACCGTCACTAATCCTAGTCCGAATATCCCCGCTGTAAGGCCGAGGAGGGTCAGGAATCCAACGGAACTACGGTCCATCCACTTCCCCTGCTGGATGGCGTCCTTTGTATTCCCAGGACGGGTGGCCGTGGAGAGACTGCTACTCTACGACCTTCCAAGTGTCCTGGGCTCCTGACGCCTTTGGTTGCCGCTGCAGCTTTAAGGCAGGAACTCGCCGCTCAGTGGCTCCCTCTTCTGGTCTCTCTGGCTCGGCGGCTGCTTTCACTCGGGAGTGGTGGATCCACCGTGTGATACCTGCAACTTTTAAGGCAGTAGGGGTGATTAAGAGTACTAAGTGAGGGCCCGTCCATACGGGCTGGAGGGGCTCCTTTTTCCAGTCTTTTACCCATACATATTGCCCTGGATGGTGTGGGTGCGCTGGCCCCCCTCGGGGTTTAGGTTCGAACCCTAATTGGGCTTCTCCTATCTGGTCTAATGCCTTCCCCAGCTGTTCTAGGTATCTTCTTTGTCCTATCTCCCCTTTTACTGGCAAATTGCTGGGTCCCGTTATTCTTGCTATTGGGGTGGGCCTTCAATATACTAATTCATAGGGGGTATACCCTGCCTGATTTGGGGTATTTCTTATTCGGAGCTTGGCTATTGGCAACAAGTCTGTCCAGGGTGATCCGGTTTCTTGGCAGAATTTTGCCAGGGTTTCTTCAGTATTCTATTCATTCTTTCCACCTTCCCTGAGCTTTGGGGCCACTATGCAACTTCCACTTTATGTTCAACAGTCTTGCTAAATCCTGCACCACCTGGGAAACGAAAGTTGGTCCGTTGTCGCTCCCCAGGCTCAGGGGTAGCCTGTGTCGGGGAATTATTTCTCTTAGAACTTTGGCTACTTCCCTGGCTTTTTCAGTCCTGGTGGGGAAGACCTCGACCCAACCCGAGAAGGTGCATATGAGGACAAGCAGGTACTTATATCCCCGCTTGGTTTGACTTCAGTGAAATCCACCTGCAGGTCTTCTAAAGGTTGGGTCCCCCGGTGCTGTATTCCCGGCGGAACCCTATTATTTCCTGCTGTGTTGTTCTTGGCACAAGTTACACATCTGGCTGCAATGCTGGCACATAGCGCGGCGAGGTTGGGTATGTGGAGGTATCTTTGGAGCAGGTTTTCTAGGGCTGTTTTCCCTACATGGGTCAGGGCATGGCAATTCTGGACCACCTGTGCTGCCTGACCCTGGGGCACGTAAACTCGTCCGTCGGGGAGCCTCCACAGGCCCTCTGGTGTTCTGGATGCTTGAACTTGCCCGGCCCATTCTTCTTCAGCTGGTTGGTAGTCTTGGGTGCTCAAAGGGGAGCTGATCAATGGGCTCACTATTGCCTTTGGAGAGTCCTGTTTCTTAGCGGCAGCTTTTGCAGCTTGGTCCGCTAGTCGGTTCCCTGTGGCCTCCTTTCCGTTGCCCTTGGTGTGTCCCGGGCAGTGCATTACTGCCACCTGAGCTGGACTCCATACGGCTTTTAGGAGTCGGAGGATTTCAGCTTTGTTCTTTACTTCCTTTCCTTCAGCAGTCAGTAGTCCTCTTTCTCTGTATACGGCCCCATGTATGTTATGTGGAGGGCGGCAAAAGCGTACTTGGAGTCAGTTATATGTTGACCCTTTTCCCTTGCTTAGCTCCAGGGCTCGAATGAGGGCATAGAGTTCTGCCCTTTGGGCTGACCATCCGGAGGGCAGGGGCTCTGCTCCAAGGACCTGGTCTTTCGTAGTGACCGTGTACCCAGAAATCCGCTCTCCCTTCTCAGTTATGGTACTGCTCCCATCAGTGCACAGGTTGAGGTCCCCCCGGGCCAATGGCTGGTCTCTCAAATCTGGCTGGTTGGCATATACTTGATCTGTAATCTCCTCACAATTGTGGTCGGGTTCCCCAGTTTCTGCAGGTAAGAAGGTGGCTGGATTGATCTTTCACACTACCTTCAGATGTACTCAGGGGTTTTCCTGCAGCAACCCCTGGTACTGGGTAAGCTGTGGGTTGGACAGCCACCGATGTCCCTGCCCTTCGAGGAGGGTGTGCACAGCATGCGGCACATATAAGCTAATTTCCTGCCCCAAGGTGAGTTTGTCAGCCTCCTGGAGGAGGGAAACAGCGGCCGCTATGGTCCGCAAGCAGGGAGGCCATCCAGCTGCCACGTTATCCAGTTGCTTGGAGAGATAGGCTACTGGGCGTTGCCATGGTCCGACTTCTTGAGTCAGGACTCCTAGGGCTACTTTCTCCTTTTCATGGACATAGAGGGAGAACGACTTATCGGGGTTGGGTAAGCCCAAGGCCGGGGTGCTGACCAGGAGCTCTTTTATCCTCTCAAAAGTGCCCTGTTGCTCCGTTCCCCAGTTAAATGGAGCAGTCTCTGCCCCTTTGAGGGCTTGATATAGTGGTTTTGCTATTTCTGCATCCCCTGGGGTCCACATTCGGCAAAATCCAGCTGCCCCTAAGAATTCTCAGAGCTGTCTTCTAGTCGTTGGGCTGGATTGCTGATTGATCACAGCCCTCCTTTCAGTTCCCAGTGTCCTCTGCCCCTGGCTTATTCGGAAACCCAGGTACTGAACTTCCTTTTGACAAATCTGAGCCTTCCTTTTGGACACCCAGTAGCCTTTGGATGCCAGGAGCCGGAGCAGGGCCTGCATCCCTTCCCGGCACTCGTAGCTCCCTGGCCCTGCCAACAGCAAATCGTCCACACACTGGAGTAAAACAAGGCCGGGGTGCTGCTCTGAGAATGGTTTCAGGTCCCGGGCTAACGCTTCACTGAATATAGTCGGGGAGTTCTTGAACACCTGAGGCAGCTGGGTCCATGTCAACTGGGTCTTGGTGCTGGTATGGGGGTTTTCCCATTCAAATGCAAATATTGGCTGACTTACAGGGGCCAGAGGTATGCAAAAGGAAGCGTCCTTTAAGTCCAGACAGGTGAAATACGAGGCAGTCGGGGGCAGTTGGCTTAGTAGCGTGTAGGGGTTGGGCACTGTAGGGTGCAGAGTCAGGGTGACTTCACTGATGGCCTTGAGGTCTTGTACCGGGCGATACCCAGACCTGTCTGGCTTTTTCACAGGGAGGAGCAGTGTGTTCCATTGCGACTGTCAGGGAACCAGTATTCCTTCAGACAGGTACTTATCTATTACTCCTGATATGCCTAGCCGGGCTTCTTTGGATGTGTGGTATTGCCTGAGGCAGCGGGGCTGTGCCCCTGGTTTCAGATCTATGATCATCAGGGTTCGACCGATGGCAAGTCCTGGCAGGTTTCCCTCTGCCCATACATTGGGAAATTCTTCTATGAGGGAATCTTGGCTGCCTAGGCCTCCACCTTTTTCGTGGATTCGGTATTCTTCCTCCCGGCGTATGACGAGGGCCACTAAATTCGAGCTGCCTAATTCGAGTGTGGCTTGTCCGGAGGGGTGAAAGACCACCCGGGCCGAAAGCTTACTCAACAAGTCTCTACCTAGGAGGGACACAGGGCATTCAGGTAGGTAGAGGAACTCGTGGCAGACCTGGTGTCCTCCCAGCTCAATCGTTTGGGCCTGGCAAAATTTCTTTGGCTCACCGGTCTGCCCTGTGGCTCCTACGATAGAAACTTCTTGGCCCGATGGCGGAGCCACAGGGGTAGTAACTACCGAATGCTCAGCTCCGGTATCTATCATGAAAGTCAGTAGTTGGCCCCCCACTCTGGCTCGGACCATGGGCTCCTGGGGGCCGAGTTTCATTGAGCCCAGTCCTACTCATTCAGCATCCAAACCTGCCAGACTGAGGATCCCAGGTGCCGGGGGGAACATCGGATCTTCCTTTCGCTTTTGGTTCGAGCAGTCCCGTTTCCAGTGGCCCCTCTCCTTACAATAGGCACATTGGTCTTTGTCTACTTTAAAAATGGCCTTTCTGTCCTTTCTTTTGCAGACCCTTCGCTGGGGCTGCCAGGGTGGCTGCTAATAGGGCTGCCTTCTTTTTCTGTTTTTCTAAGGCTGCTGTCTCTGCCACCTCTTCTCTATTGTTATAGACTTTATTTGCCACTTCTATTAACTGACTGACGTTCATGCCAGCAAAACCCTCTAATTTCTGCAGCTTTTTGTGGATATTGGGCGCTGGCTGAGTCACGAAGGCCATATTAACCATTCGCTGGCTGTCCGGACTCTTAGGATCAAAAGGGGTATATATTCTGTATGCTTCAGTTAGTCGCTCTAGGAAGTCCCTTGGGCACTCATCTGCCCACTGCATTATACTGGAGATTTTTGCCATGTTGGTAGGCTTCCTAGCTCTGGCCCTGACCCCTTGTAAGATAGCCTCCTGATACTGGTCAACAGCTGATCTCCCCTGCTCTGTATTGAGGTCCCAGTTCACCTGAGCTTCTGGGGCTGCCCCTCGGGTGTACTGTAGGGGATCGACGGTGCCTGCCAGGGCATGGGTTTCAAGATATCGATGGGCCTCTTGCAAGATCTTGCGCCTCTCCTCCGTGTTAAATAGTGTTAACAGGAGTTGGCAACAATCATACTAGGTGGGCTGGTGTGTCTGCATTATAGATTCCATTAAATCAGTCAATACCTGTGGCTTTTCTGAATATGAGGGTGTGTGGTGTTTCCAATTAAGGAGATCAGTGGTGGTAAATGGCTGGTAATAGAGAACCACAGGTCCCGGCCTGAGCGTCCCATCATCTGCCACCTGCGGGGGCCCCAGAACCTCTCTCAGGGGCATCTGGAGGGCCTGATGATGTCTTAGTTGGGTCGCAATTGGCGATGATGCTGTTTCTGGGAGCCTCTGTGGGGCCTCTTCTGGTGGGGGCAAGACTGATGGAGGAGGGGTGTCTGGCCCTGGCGGTGCGGTGGGGAGTCCGCCATACGGTGGCGGGGAAATGGGTTGGTCATCCTCAGGATGCCCCTGGTGGATTGGATGCTTTGGGCCTCTAGCTACCAGGATCTGAGTTTGGGGTTATTCGGCCGCCCACAGCATGATCCAGACTTCTTCTCTTGCCCTGAGGTGCCTAGACGCTCTGGGGCTACTCTAGCGCACTGCTGGAGCCACCTTGGCATGTCTTGGGCCAGCTCCTGCAATCTATCTATATAGACATATTGGTCTGGGTGTCCCGGGTCCCTGGTGACTATCAGGTGAACTGCTCTAATTATGCTTAGATTCAGGGTGCCTTCAGGGGGCCAGCCTACCCCAAAGGTGGGCCATTACGAAGTATAGAAAGTGTCCAGTTGGCCCGGGTTCATCGAGGGGTCTTGTCCCCAGAACCGGCCAAAATTCTGGAGCATACAGTCTAGGATGGTAGACGGTCTGCCTCCCATGTCTCCCTCCCTTATGGCGCAGACAAACAAAGGAAAGGGGTCTTTTGCACGCCCGCCTGGCCTGTCCTCTCGCAAGGGACTTAGGTTGGTCTTAGCTGAAGGCTGCCCGCGTAGTTGTCCGGGTTATCAAAACCAGCCATTATGCCATATGACCTGACCCAGGAACCGCAGGTGAGGGCCCAATCAGACTCTGTAAGCCTAATTTGGCTCGTGGAGTCACAAACACATTCGCACCCACACTCTCAGTCACACAGAGTTTATAACTTTTCCTCCCCCGAGATGGAGTCCGATGGTCTGAGCGTAAGCCCAAACCCCTGAATTTCTGGCTTGAGAGGTGATCAGCCTCTCTCTGGTCTCAGGTCCGGTCCCGGGGCACTTACCAATCTGGCGCCTCCAACAGTTCGTGGTCCGTCTCTCTCTCCTTCCGCCCGGGTCTTAGAGCGGCCAGGGATGCGGCACGGGAGCCTCTGTTCCGGGAAGCCCGAAACAACCGGGGCACGTGCTCCTTCCCCTGTTGGGGGGGCTTCCCTGCCGAGCCCCCGGTCGTCTTCACCGGAGGCAAAATGCCTGCTCGTGTGAGTCGTTTCCCAGTCAGGGAACCAAAATGTTGCGGAAAAATAATTCACGCGGCAGAGATGGCGGAGCACAACTCTTTATTACACGCGGGCTCAGAGGAGAAGGACTCCAAATTCTGAGCCCCGAACTCTGACTCTCTGGGGTTTAAATAGTTCCGGAGTTCCTGCCTATGTGGCAAAGCAAGATTACAGAAGCCTAATGCAGAAGTTAGGTCTAAGCTACCTTATTTGGTAAAAACAAAGCACAGGGGCTTAGTATGAAGGTTACAAAGTACAGAGACAAAACATGGGAGCTCACGAAGTACAGAGACAAAACACAGAGGTTGCATGTCATTCGCCGCCCCCCTCCCCTCTGCAGGCGGGAGGTGTTTCTGCAGTTCCGTAACACGGAGGTTGCCTGTCACACTACTCCACTGTGAGCAATTGTCTGCCGGAGGAGAAGTTGGAATTTGTTACAAAGAAAATACCAACAGGCTATACTCAGCTTTTGACCTTCAAAATTGGGTTACACAGAAAGCCATGTGTGGCTGACCATATTTTCCAAAGATGTCCAGGGCAATGTGTCTCATCCCACATGCTCTTCTGAAATGTGAACCGGCCGTACCCTGTGAAGAGGTGAAATCTGGCTCTCCGTCTCTCAAATCTGGATTGGCCCTAGTACTTACTTTCTTATAACTAATAGAATAACCATAATTCCATTTTACTGGTCCATTTGAGTTTAGGATGAGTTGAATTATGCGGCCCTGCTTTGTATGTGTAGCATATCTAAAAGGGACAGACAGCTGCAGGAGAAGGAAGGAGCTGAAGGAATGGTGCAGGAGTTGCCATGTTTTTTTCAACAAAATCTTATAGCACTAATCCAGTTTTAGAGCATTGAAGAAACTGAGGCACAGCCACATGTTAGACTTAGCAGAGCTGGGACTCAGAACCCTGCTTCTGTGTTTGCTTCCCTTGTTTCTCCTGAGAATGAGATAGTTAAGGTAAATGTTAAAATGTCTGACAAATAACAGAAAAACCTGCATGCTATCCTAAACACCTGTGAGTACTTTCATTTTGGAGCTGTTTTCTCTAGGGATCTGAAGCCATCACTTAAGTGTTGATGGAAACATAAACTTGAGAGTAACCACTGCAGAGGCCTGTGCGCTCACACGGAATTCAGACCCTGTGCCCCGTGGTTATACCCTTGGCTGTTCCTATGGGACATGCCCACATTCATGGGACTGGGTAAATATTTGAAGATAAATGTGCAGGTTGTTTTGATAACTTATTATAATTTTTTAAAACACTACAAGTTGTGAGTCTGGTCTTGCAAAATCAAAATCACACCTGAGTCTTTAAACTGAGGTCAATTGAGCCGACAAATGAGCTTTGAGTCACCAGATTCCCTACTGGATGATTGGGTTGTAATGGTCAGTGGTTTATGGTTTCTTCTTCTCGTTCTATCTATCTATCTATCTATCTATCTATCTATCTATCTATCTATCTATCTATCTATCTATCTATTTATCTTTATGACAACATCTTGCATTTATGGCTGGCAGCTGAGAGGCTCTGTTTATTCCCTTTAAGTTCAGGAATAGACCCTTGGCTTGTTGACAGAGCACCTTTATGACTAAGCCAGCCCCACTGTTGTCCTAGAAACTCTCCAAACATTCCCTGTCCCGCAAACGTTGTGTGCTCAATAGGGCTCAGCCTCAGAACAGGGCCAGAGTTTCCACTTCCAAAGGTGCCTTAACCTTTCCACTGCTTGTCTTGTACATCTTCCTCTCTTAGGCTATTGAGAAAGGTTGCTTTTTGGTCCTCTTTCCATCTCTGTATTAAAGCATTGCTTTTTTTTAAATTGGAAAATAATCACTCCCCCACAAAATGCAGAAATAAAGACATAATTCTAACCTTTTACTCCAGAGTTTAAAATGATCAGCATTCTATAACACTTGGAACTAAATTTCAAAACATGTCTGTAACTTATTCCTTATTTAAAAAGTTTTTACTCTCTTCCTGAGAAGATAGCTAACTCTAAGAAGTCCACTCTTTGGCTGTTATCACTGCTTTGGAATCCACAACAGCCACCACAAAGAAGGCAAAACTGAGGTCAGGAACCTTTGCTCACAGTGAATATCTGTCCTCATTAGATATGACCCATGTGTCCCAGGGCCACAGGGGTTCTTTAGAAAATCGTAATTCTGTCCTAGGTACTGAATCACTAAAGATTTACCTGGAACCATTCAGTCAGAATAGTGCTGAGGGAGGAGTGCTCTGTGCAGAGCTGGGGGCTGGGAGGCTGGACCGTCCACATCCTGGGTGTTTCCTGGGGTCAGACAACCTGCTTCCTCCTCCCTCTCTATCCTACTTTCCTCCTTCTTCCCCCTCCTGCTCAATCCTGCAAAACAGGACTACTTCTGCCTAAAGGAGGGCATATTTCAGGGTTTTTCTTTTCTTTTTTTTAATTATTGCATGTATAATCAGTCATGCTATTATATAGGGAACTCTGAATCAAGTTAACTAAGCCCGCTCTCCTCCTCTATTGACTGATATTTGCACAATATTAGGAATCCATTAGGGCCATTGAAATATTCTCTAGCATGTTTTTAAGCTCTCTGGCTCTTAAAGTCCTACGTTAATGATAAAGTTGAAGTTAACGCTTTCAAGATGTTACTATTATACTCCCCAGTATATTATTAAGCTTCTCATTTGATATCAGGGAGGGTCTTAATTACTAGATAGGATCGTGTCAATTAATTAGTTCTGTAGCACATTAATCTATGTTCTAGTATGATAAAAGTTACTTTTGAGATAAAATACATTAGAAGTTGAAAAAGGCTTAAGTATTTTCACATTCTCAAATGGTTTTTTAAAAATGTGTTTTCAACTTCTGGCCAAGATGGAGGTGTAGGTAGACACACTGTGCCTCCTCACACAACCAAAAGACGAAAAACAGCAATTTAAAAAACAAAAACAGCCAAAACTGACAGGAAATTGAACTGAATGGAAGTCCGACATCCAAGGAGTTAAAGAAGACACCCTCATCCAGACCGATAACAGGGTGGAACTGGGCAGAGTGCACGTGGCAAGAGGGCGGTTTGTGGAGCGGTACCGGCAATGCTGCAGCTACTGGGAGAAGCACTCAGTGAAACCCGTGGCTGGCTGACATGGACCCAGCGGGGCCAAGACTGGTGGGCTGGGTGGTCCCTCATTCACGTGCAGATAAACCGGGAGAAAAAGCTGGGAAGCGGAGAAGACTGAGCAACCCACCATCATGGGGAAATAAAGCCTCAAACCACCGATTGAAAATGCCTGTGGGTGTTGAGGCAGCAGTGAGAGGAACTCCCGGCCTCACAGGAGAGTTCACTGGAGAGACCCACAGGGACCTGGAACTATGCAAGCCCGTCCACCCACACCGGAGCCAGCGCAGAAGGATCCAGCTTGCTTGTGGGTATCAAAGGAAGTGTAGAGAACGGAGCAAGTGCCACTGTTTGCTCAGGCCCCATCCCCACAGGCAGCATCACAACACAACGATGTGGGTTACCCCACCCTGGTGAACACCTAAGGCTCCGCCCCTTAAAGTAACAGGCGCACTGAGGGGAAAAAAAATGGCCCAACTGAAAGAACAGATCAAAGCTCCAGAAAAAATACAACTAAGTGATGAAGAGATAGCCAATCTATCAGATGCACAGTTCAAAACACTGGTAATCAGGATGCTCATAGGATTGGTTGAAATTTGGTCACAATTAGATGAACAAATGAAGGATATGCTAAAGGAAATGAGGGGAAATGTTCAGGGAACCAATAGGGATGAAAAGGAAACTGGGACTCAAATCAAGGGAGTGTACCAGAAGGAAGATAAAGCATTCAACCAGAAAAGAATGAAGAAATGAGAATTCGAAAACATAAGAGAGGCTTAGGAACCTCCAGGACATCTTTAAATGTCCCAACATCTGAGTCATAGGGGTGCCAGAAGGAGAAGAGGAAGACCAAGGGATTGAAAACTTACTTGAACAAATAATGAAGGAGAACTTCCCCAAGCTGGTGAAGGAAATAGACTTCCAGGAAGTCCAGGAAGCTCAGAGAGTCCCAAAGAAGTTGGACCCAAAAAGGAACACACCAAGGCACATCATAATGACATTACCCAAGATTAAAAATGAGGAGAGAATCTTAGAAGCAGCAAGAGAAAAAGAGACCATTATCTACAAAGGAATTCCCATAAGACTGTCAGCTGATTTCTCAAAAGAGACCTTTCAGGCAAGAAGGGGCTGGAGAGAAGTATTCCAAGTCATGAAAGGCAAGGACCTACATCCAAGAATAGTCTATCCAGCAAAGCTATCATTTAGAATGGAAGGGCAGATAAAGTGCTTCTCAGATAAGGTCAAGTTCAAGGAGTTCATCAGCACCCAGCCTTTATTATATGAAATGTTAAAGGGATTTATATAAGGCATGAAGGGATATCAACAGGGGAGTGGGAGGGGGAGAGAGGAGGAAAAAGTACAGAGAATAAGTAGCATAAGTGGTAGGTAGAAAACAGACAGGGGGAGGTTAAGAATAGTGTAGAGAATGTAGAAGCCAAAGAACTTATGTGTATGACCCATGGACAAAAACTAAAGGGTGGGGAATGGGGGGGCAGAGAGGAATAAAGGGGGGAAAATGGGACAACTGTAATAGCATAATCAATAAAATATATAAAAAATGTGTTTTCATAAGGTGGAACACCCATTCTAATAAGAAATTTTGACAGATAAAGAATGAGAAAATTCTCTGATGACTAATTCCTAGGAAGAAAACTGAAAAAAGAAAACACTATAGAGGCATATTTCCAGCTTCTAAAATTGTATTATTCCATATGTACATAAACTTAGTTTCCATAAATAAAGTTAAAATTTCTCCAATTCTTACCTCTTATTAAAAAAGTGGCCTGGTTATATATCCTGCTTTCACATTAAGAATTACTTTATTGTCTTACTCATAACCTGAGAACCTTAACTTCCACTTTCAGAACTATTCTACTGGGAATTCAACTCAATGCTTGATGAAGTCTTTTTTCTTTATCTTTTGTAATGTGGTGTTACTTCTGCAGAGTTTCAACATGGATTAATTGGGGACAGATCATATTCCTTTTTGGCAAACTTGATCCTCTAAGAAACTTTCTTTTTTTTTAACTTTTTTGGACTGAATATATACTTCTTCTCTTTAAAATTGCTGTAAATAAGATAAACTTAAAAGGAATCTGATATAATATAGCATATGAGATGTAGTTCAATTTGGTGAGGGACCTGCCATGTAACAGTATTTATTTCATTTGCTTGGTTATATCAAAAGTCTGTTTAAAAGGTATAGAAGATAAAGTATAAAACCTTTAATGAAGAAAAGTTTTAGGGCAGAAACACAAACCAAGCTGACCTTAAGTTTCCAGCTGAAGTTATATGAAACTTATGGTAAGCTTGGTTTTTTAAAACTTAAGGAAATTTTTGTTTTCCATTTGAATTGAATTATTTTTTCAATTCAAAGGAAGTATTCTTTAGAAAGAGGAGCAAAGTCAGTAGAATGGGTAGGAGATACTGTATATTAGTGACCTAGTCACCATGGTAAGTAAGAACATTCAGCTTGGGCAATTACATTTGGGTAATTACATTTAGATCCTTCACACTGTACCAGCCATGATAACTTCTTTGGGTTTTTCTTTCATAAACCACAAAGCAGAGAAGACAGAAAAAGAAAGAAAAGAGCCAGGAACCACAGGGAACGTCTGTTCTCTGAAAGAAGGGGTACAGAGGACTCTGATTAAGGTCTGGAACTTAAGATCAGAACTGAAGAAATGCAAATGACCTCGTACTTTGATAAGTAAATGTAATAAACACCTGTGAAACTCATCAAACATGCAAATTCCTGCATCTCAACACAAACATACTAAATCAGAACTTTTTAAAGAAAGGCTTAGGAATTTAAATTTCCTTAATTCTCCAAGACACTCAAATATGTTAACATTTGAAATCCAAATAAAGCCAATTTAGAAATTAAAAAAAAATTACACAAAGCCAGTTAAACCTCCTTCTAAGAATATGTTTGTGACCTAAGATCAAGCTAAGTAGCAACTAGTAATCAATAATATTTTGTGTGAGGCAGCACTAATTGTTACCTAAGTATGTAATTTCTTATAACTCTTACTCTAGATTGTATTTTTGCGTTTATCTTTTAGGAAGTGGCCAAAAAATGAATACTCATTAAAGACTTTCTAAAACTGGAAAAGGTGTAGCTGAGTAGATCTGTCTTCGGGAGCTAGCTTCAGCCTCTTGCTCTCTCTCTATGCTTTGGCTTTTCTCTTCTGTTGAATATGGGTTTGGACTGGATCAGGAGCTGTGAAGGTGCGTGGAACTGGTCTGGGTGCCCATCAGGAGTGACAGGAGATGGGGCTACTGAAGGGAGCTCATTGCATTTCAGAGTGCGGCCACTGTTGTGTTCTAACCAAATGCTGACGGGAAAGAATTCAGAGGCAGGATGACCAGTGCCCAGCTTTTCAAGGGAAGCTGGAGATCCTGCCTGTGATGTGAAACCTGATCGTTCAATAATTGCAACTAATGCCAAATATCTAGTATATAATATATAGTAAGAACAACTAAAATACTTCGGATGGCTAGGTTTAGCCCGTAGGCTAACTTTTGCCCTTGTTAAGATCCTTTCTAGTTCCCAGATTCTCTGTATCTCCTGCCTTTCTCAGCTTTCCAGATCCATATTACCATATTGGCAACTCTAGGCACCTGGAGACAACCTAAGTAGAAACCGGGAGAAGCTGCTTATAGGGTTTTTCCTTATAGACTTAATCCTACCTCATTGTAAAATATTCGTACTAGTTTCAAAGTGAGGAGCCTGAGAAGGCCCTCAGTAGAGCAGATGCCTACTTGTGGAAACTGAAATTGTCCATCCTCATTTAATACCCGATGGCTGATGACTCTGTTACACAAGTGAGATAAAATCGGATAGGACTGAAAGGTCTGACCAATCAGAATGTCCGTGGTTCATTAAGTCTGTCCTGTGCGCGGTGGAGCCTATATGTCCGTGCCCTGTACACTTACAATGGAGATAGCTAGTCAGGACAAATAAAGGTGTTGGCTGTGCCTCACTGTTTTATAGATCACAGAGGCTTCAGGAGTCTTCCTTTACCTCTCTGTTTAACTCATTCAGACTTTGAAGGTTTGGAATTTTATTTGCCCTGCCTTAAATGTTAGATACATTTAATGCAGTTTTGCTAAATTAAAAAAAACAGGTCATTTTATAATTGACAAAACCTACTCTGGCGTGCATAACAGCACTGACACTCCATCCCCACTCCCACTTAGCTATGACGCTCCCGCTTAGAGAGGCCCCTGCAGTAGCATTTAGAAGTGTTTTCCTGAAGTTACTAGGTTTGGGCCCCTTGTGTTGAACTATTGTTTACTTTGTGGAAGTCCTGGAAAAATTTGGAAGTTCCATCTGGCATTTTATACAATACTGACTCATTTGATATTTCCAGATTATTAAAGGTCTAAGTATTTATAGAAGAGCATACCACCCTCTCTGCTCACCTGTTTTGGGGAAGAGCTCTGCTGACTGGGGATTTCTGAAGGTACCCTGAGGACATACTCAGATTGAGGTGGGCATCTTTGCTCTGCCGCACACCCCAAGCTTTTGGGTAAAGAGACCTAGCATTTGTCAGTTCTCTGGGCGTCAGATGCTTTATGCACATTGTTCCTAATCTCACAACCACCCCAAAAAGTAGCTCTTCTGATATTATAGTTGAGGAAATCAAGGCTCAGAGACAGTGAAGGGGTCATCTGAGTGACTGAGCTGGGGTCCGAAACTCTTCCTGTGTGGTTCCAAAGTCCATATTCTTTCTGTTCATTGCTTCCTGGCGCCTCCCAGGGCTGCAGAGTGGAAAAGAGGGTTTTCTGGGCCCCAGTTCTCTTCTGGGAGTTGGACAAGATGGTCATTAAGTTCTCTTTGATTTCTAACATCTTATACTGATATTTTTGGGCTTTCTGCTGCAGAGAATGTGACTCATTCTTAAGCGAAACCCCCTTTAGATGCTTTTAGATACCTCTGATCCTGGCTCAGAGTTTCAAACAGGATGTTGACAGATATACTTAATATTAATCTTGTCTCCTGTGGTATTTGGATTCCTGCCAATTCTTTGTCACTCTAAACAATGGAGAGCATTATTTTCTCTGTTATTTTATTTTCATATAAACTACTTTATACTGTTTCTTTTTCCAGTCCTGAACCATGAGGTTATGTTTAACCAGATTGTTGACATTTTTTTTTTTGCACATTTGATCAGTTATAATACAGATTTCTAAATCCATTTTAAAAACCTATAATTATGTAGGTTCTCTTTAGGGCATCATATAAAACAATGCCACACTTTTATAACACTGGACAACAATGATAAGATGATGTCAGAGGACCACACTGCTAGTTGCCAAGGGAACCATTAGAGTTGTTTGTATTACATGCCATTAAGTAGGCTCAGACTCCTGGCCACCCAAGAATGAGTGATGTCCACAATGCCCTGTCCTCAGAAGCCCTGATCAGCTCCTGTAGACTCTCATGCCTGTGGCTTCTTTCATGGAGTCAACTCACCTCATAGTTGGTCTTCCTTTCTCCCTGCTGCCTTCAATTTTCCTGGCATCATTGTCTTTTCCAAAGAACCCTACCTTCTCCTGATGTGCCTGACGTAGGACAGCTTCAGTTTTGTCAATTTGCCTCCAGCAAAGATCCTGGCTTAGTTTGCTCTAGGGCCCACTTGTCCATCACTCTGGCGGTCCAGGGTGTTGATAGAGCTCTCTTCTAATGTATTGCAAACAAATCAATTATGTTCCTATTAGCCTTCTTCACTGTACAACTTTTGCATCCATACATACTAATTGGGAGTAGGAAGGTATGGATATCTTAGCCTTGGTCTCTAATGACACACCTTTGCTCTTGGTGATCTTTCCTAATTCTTCCATTGCTGCCCTTCTGAGTCTCAGTTTTTTCTTAATTTCTTGGCTGCAGTCTCTATTTGAATTGATGACTGAACCAAGGTAAGCAAAGTCTTGAACAATTTGATGTCTTCATTGTCTAATTAAAGTCATATATTTCTACTACTTTTGTCTTTTTGATGTTCAAATGCAGTCCTGCTTTGGCACTTTATTCTTTCAGTTGCATCAGAAGTTGTTTTAAATCATTGCTACTTTCTGCCAGTAAGATGGTGTCATCTACGTATCTTAAGTTTCAATATTTCTTCCACCACTTTTTACTCCTTTTTCTGAGGCTAGCCCAGTTTTTTGTGTGATATGTTCTGTGTGCAGATTAAACAACTAGGGAGTTTTGTTTGACTGGTCCGACACCTTTGCCTATAAGAAATCATTTCACCTCTCCACATTCTGTCCTGACAGTGCCTTGCTGTCCGCGGTACAGGCGATGCATCAGGACAGCCAGGTGCTGAGCCACGCCTGATTCTTTAGAGCAACCTGTGGCTTTTTGTGACCCATGCAGTCAAAGTC
Source organism: Micronycteris hirsuta (assembly GCA_004026765.1). Taxonomy (NCBI): domain Eukaryota; kingdom Metazoa; phylum Chordata; class Mammalia; order Chiroptera; family Phyllostomidae; genus Micronycteris; species Micronycteris hirsuta. Next base: position 90,461 of record PVJI01001757.1, read on the forward strand.
TTTCCTGAGTCTGTAAAACATACACTGAGCTGAAACTCTTTGGAGAGCTTCAGTATCTAGCGAATTTCACAATTAGATCTTAAGTACCTCTTCCTTTAGGGAATGAGCTGTTTAACAGCTGGCATTTCTTACTCTTTATAAGATAGAAAGCTCTGTTGTATTACCTTCAGCATCATTTCACTTGCATCGAAAGTTAGAGCAATCGTTCTATAGTTAACTGCACTCCTTGGCATCTTCTTTCTTGAAAATTGGGATGCGTAGCGAATATTTCTAGCCTTTCAGCCATGGTTTTGTTTTCCACATTTGTTGACATTCTTATTAGAATTTGGACAGATTGAGTCTCTGTGGCTTTAAGTAATTCTACTGGCATCCCAGCTATTAGTTAGAGAAGATAAAATTTAAATCCTCTCCATTATACCTATTTATCTAAAATCTGCATACACTGTAAATACTTCTAGTTCACATAGATTGTTTAGGCTATACGCTACATATCAACTAATGTCAGCATCTTAGATACTAAGCTGATTTTTATGTGTAAGAAATGACTATTTCTGTACTTTTTTGTACTGCTACTTGCATCCTGGAATTAATCTTTTTGGTTATTATATTTACGTGGTGACAGAACATAATAATGACTACAACAAAAAGAGCCCCTTAATTATCTCAGAATTGTCTGCTTTTTCTTTTAAGATAATAAAGTTCTATGATGTTTATTCTGTAACTTAGAAGCTTATTTCACTGACCCAAAAACATAATGGCATCAGATAATTGTACAACTTAATTCTGATATAAAAAACTTAATAATCTTGGAATAACAGTTATTGTAAACTCTTGGCATGTTTTAGACTTAGTAGTTTGCACAATATCTTTTATTCCCATTTCTGATAATGATACTCTGCTAAAAATCAGTACTTGTAGGTAGTCTTCTTTATGCAACTAGTCAATATGCCTAGTTTTCTTTATGCAACTTAAGGCAATGATCCTGAAGATACAAATATGTAAAAGATATAATACACCCCCTCAAAAAGTTTATGGTATAATAGGGAAGAAATGGACCAAAAAATTGTTATATAAGCTAAAAAATGGTAAATGTCATTAAAAGACAATGAATAAATGCCTGAGGGGGGTCTGAAGAGCTAGTATTTCACCCAGGACTTGATGATCAGGAAAATCTTAGAAATGGAAATAAGAAATCAGGGGAGAGTATTCCAGGCAAAAGAAATAAAACAAAATCTTGGCACTTTTGTTATTTGGTCCACACTTTTGGAATTTCCTTCTGTATTTAACTTGCTCCCATGCATACCTCTTAAAACAGCTACCCCACATTTATTATTTAAGACTCAGTGGGGGCCTCATTTTTCAGCAGTCCTCCTCCCTTCAATAGGTTGTGACTTCTCATTCAGTTTGATTGGGATTAAGAAAGATCCTTTTCCACTCTTACCCATTTTATTAATTTCCTGCCACTTATTTTCACAAGTTAGAATCCTGGGACTGAATCACTCTCGTCACCTTCACTTCTTTCACCCCCACATTCAATTCATCACCATGTCTCACTAATTATGTCCAAAATAAAGATTAAACCCACTTAAAATGCTTAAAAATGTGGCATATACATGCAATGGAATAGTATTAAGCCCTAAGAGAAATGAGATTTTAAATGATATATGCTATGGCACAAAGACGGACCTTGAAAACTTTATGCTTAACTTAGTGAAATAAGCCAGATACAGAGGGATAAGTACTCTATGCCTTCACTTACATGAAGTCCTATCCTGGACAAATTCATAGGGACAGAAAGTGGAATAGAGATTACAGGAAGGAAGGGGGAGTCACTGTTTAATGGGTACAGAATGTTTGTTGGAGATGATGAAAAAGTTTTGGAGATCAACAGTGGTGATGGTTACACAACATTGTGAATGTAGTAAGTGCCACTGAACTGTAAAGTTACGAATGGTCAAAGTGATAAATACTTACTGTGTTTTATACCACAATAACATTTTTTTAAATAAATAAAAAATCAAATCCATTCTTTTTAATTCTACTTCTCTGGTCCAAGCCACCGCCACCTCCCATCAGGACTATTGAAATACTCACATTTGATATAGGCCCTATCATTGCACACTCATTCCCTGCCACCTATACATTATCCACTTCATTCCAGGAATATTAAATGTGTACCTATCATAGAAATACACCAAACTGTTTCCCTGAAACAGCTTTATACTTGCTGTCTCCTTCTGGAGGAAGCTCTTCCTCTGCCTCACTACAGGCATGGTTCCCACTCATAGTTCATGCTTCAGCTGAAATGTCACGTCCTTCTTCAAGCAGTTTTTGCTGACATTTATTTCATATTATAGAACCCTATTTTCTTTACGGTACTGAACCCAATTTGTAATGTCTCTTTTACCAGTTTGTTTAGCTTGAGTAACAGGGTGGATGCTGCCACTGCCCAAGTTGGGAGAAGATAGGGGAAGCCCATGTTTGAAGCAGATTAGCTTGGAAGGGTTAGCTAAACATAAAAAGTTCACCTGAAAACATGACTTTGGAGTTAAAGGAAGAGAGTTAGACTAGAGATACAAATTTAGGAATGATTAAACTATGGGTGATATTTAAAACCATGAGAATGGATGAGACAATCAAGGAAAAATGGAAGATTGAGAAGAGGCGGGGATCTGGGACTGGGTCTTGAAGATATTTGGAGGTTTTATAAAGTTGAATTCAACAAATTAGAGAAGTAATTAATCAGGAAGAAGAAAAACCAGGACCATGAGGTTCGACAACAGGCCGAGATTGGAAATGTATCGAGAAGAAAGGAGTGGTCTTCTGTGTTGTGTGAGGGTCTGAGTTTAAGTGAGATGGGCACAGAAAAGCTTACGTTTGGTCTGACATCGTGAAGGGTGCTGGGGACCTCGACAAGAGCACTTTCAGTCAAATGCCCTCACCTAAATGGGGTGGAGAGAACAAGACTGCAATGGGTTAAAGAGCAAAAGTGAGGAAGGTGAGAAAGTGAAGGTTTTGTGTGGGGCTGTTTATCTTAGAAGAAGAGTGGGAGAAAAGGTACTGAGTGATGAGAAATCATAGGAAGTTTTTGCAGAGATGTGAGACACCAGCATGTAACTATGCAGATAGGAATGAGCTAGTAGAGAGGAGTACATGATGCAAGTGTGAAACAGGGTAAATAAGTGACATACCCAGGAAGGTGGGAGCCACGGGGTCTGGAGAACTAGTAGGAGGATAGAGCCATGGATGGGAGGAGGAACGCGTTCCCCACTGGTAACACAAGGCAGTCAGGAGAGCACAGGTGAGAACATGCAGTGAGAATTTGGATTTGGTGGTGGAAGGATGAGAGAATCTGCCTCTGATGAACTGTGTATTCTCAGTGAATTGTAGGTGAGGTCATCAGCTGGGTGTATGTGTGGAGGAGGGGAAAGAAGTTTGAGAAGAGATACGAAGGTGCAGAGTAATTGTCTTGGAGAATGAAGAAAGCAGCCTCCTGGGATAAAGTCATGGCTGTTTCAGTTGGGTAAAGTAATCACGCTAACAAAGTGAAACCCATCAGACGGGTTTTGTTCTTTTGTCAGCAGGAGTGCAGAAGGAGATAGAGGGCTTCTTCCAGATGTTTTGTCAGGCAAGTGATGGAGAGAAGGAATAGGAGTGTGTAAAAGGAGGTTTTAAGAAATCAATCAAGAAAGATATGCAGAAAGTTATGTTGAGACCAATTCACGGAGGGTGCCGAATGCCAGGCTAAGAACACAGACTTTACTCCACCAACAATGGGAAGCCATCAATGTACTTCTGACTATGAAAGTAACTTTCCCAAAACTGTGCTCCTGAACAGTTAACCTGCCTTTAATGTAAAAGCACTGAGATGATTAAGAAAAAGCAACAAGACCATTTGCGAAGGAACAGAAGTTAGTTAATCAAGAACTAAATGAAAATAAGCAACAGTCGACTTCAGTCAGACCCCTGAAGGTTAAATTCCTAAGAGATCTTGGTATCTATCTAAGAATCCAAGAAGTCACCCAGTATATCAGAACCACATAAATAATCATAAAATTGTCAACTAGAGCTATGGCCAGGGGAGATCAGGAAGAGCCCAGGAAGTGGTACGACGCTGGGCAGAGTCAGAGCCCAAGGCAGCCCAAGGCGGAGACCATGGCCAACACTCGGATGCTGGGCGCCAGCTCAGAGTGCTGAACGGGGCAGGTAGGCCAGCAATTTAAAGAGAAGATTAGAAAGGCTTTGGAACAAATGCTCAGTTTAGTTACACAGGACTGGCCAATTTAATGACAAAGCTCTGACCTGGACCCTGAGTGCTAGATTTTGTCCCATGTGCACTTGACATCAGTATGAGCTGAAATGGTAAAGTGACAGTTTGAGTTACAGTGACAACTCAAAATCAGCTTATTACAATACAGTGCAGAAGAACTATTAATACTTCAAATCAATTTTAGGGTTTGATAATCTCCTTCAACCTGGGACCTGGTAGGCTGTGCTAGTGATCCCATGCACATCACTGGCAGTCTGAAAGTACACTCTGTTCCCTGGTACAGCTGCCACTCTGGTTGACTTTAACACTTTAACTTAATAAGCAAACCTCCATCACCTAGTAATCCATAAACATGTGAAGCTGTGGAACACCAGCACCGAATCCCATTAAGTTTGATTCAGTATTTGTCCATCCCACATTTCATGACCATGAAGCACCAGGCCCTGCGCTAGGCTGTGGATACAAAGAAAAAAGACACTATTTCTGTTTCTCTTCAAGAAACCTATAGTGTACTAGTGAAGAAAGCTAAGCAAAGAAATGTTAATAATAGATGTTATGACTGCAGTGTGCACAAGGTTTATGGATGCATAACTCCCGGGAAGGCCAGGGAGTGGGTGGAGAGATGCCAGTGGCGATGGCGGTAGTTCCAAAGGATACTCTGAGCAAGGATCAGAAGAAAAAAAGAGGGCAGGGGAGCTGACAGGGGTAAAAGGTTAAGGCAGTTTAACTGGCAGTTAAACTGGCAGTTTAAGAGGAAAGAACTGGTACAAAGTCTTCAGTGACCAAGTTGCACTTCAGGGGAAATTTCCAGTAACTGCAGAGCCCTCTAACATTTCAGTTAGGTTGGATTTGACTCATTTCGCGTGGATTTTATTTCTCTAATGTAATCTTTATTTTTTTTTTACTTGATCTGAAGCTCAATCAAGGTATTTTCCATTCTTGCTTAGCTTTCATAAGACCAAATATAATGGATACATTTACTAAATCCACAAATGATACAAATAAAATCTTATCAAAATAGAAATATATGTGTAGAATCAGTCATTAAAAAAGAGTAAGAGTGTTTATTCCCTTAAATTAACCAAAAGGAAAACTGTTATAATTGAAGCAATAAAATACTGATAGGTTGATCAATTTTTTTCAGGAATGTTTTGAAGAAGGACCAAAGCCTTTTTATATAATATAAATAAGGGTACTTATCAGCATATGTTCATGGGAAAAGAACAGGAAAACCTCAAACCAGTTTTCATTTCCTTAAGAATTTATCCTGAAGTAAATTCTGAGCATCTTGGTACGACTTTATTGACAAATAAATTAAGATCTATTTAGTTGTGTTTGCCAATGTCACCACATACACATTGTTTACAACCCGCAGCTCCCGCTAAATAAGTGCTTCCCTTTGGCTTCAGATCAAAAGCAACCTCAAAGGAAGGACATCATTTCTCAAGTTCAATTACTGACTCTTGGGACTCATATACAAAAGTTATGGCTATGAAAAGGAAAAGATTAGCCACTTGCATCTGAATAAGTTATTTATAGCATCAATATAGGTGAATTATATAAGGTCTGATTCTCATATTTTTTCTTCTGATACAATAAATGAAGATAAGCACCGATTCTCCCTTTTAGAGTAGTCAGCTCTCTGTTTCCTTCAATGACTGTTGGTAGTCTGTTATATTTGTAGCATTAATTATATACATTCTACTAACCTTCCCATCTAAGACCCCAAGACTCTTGGCTACTAAGGGCCACAAATAAAATCAGCTAGAAAAATGTGGCATTTCCACTTTCTCATGCAATCCTATTTGAACTATAAATATAGCAGTAATATATCCAGGATTCTGTAGCACACCTCCTGATTTCAAATATTTTTGAGTATGAATGTAATTTTGTATGCTAGAACAATGTCAAATAGTGTCCTGATTTTTAGTTCTAATAATATGATCAATATAGATATATGAGATTTTAAAATCTGGAAATATAAAAGTATATTTTAAAAGAGTTATTTTAAAACTTCAAGTAGTTTTTTTGCCCTGGCTGGTATAGCTCAGTGGATTGAGCGCAGGCTGGGAACCAGAGGGTCCCGGTTCGATTCCCAGTCAGGGCACATGCCTGGGTTGCGGGCCAGGTCCCCATGAGGGCCATGTGAGAGGCAACCATACATTGCTGTTTCTCTCCCTCTCTTCCTCCCTTCCCCTCTCTCTAAAAATAAATAAAAATAAAAAATCTTAAAACTTCAAGTAGTTTTTTAAAAATGGCAAATAAGCCCTGGCCAAAGTGGCTCAGTGGATTGAGTGCCTGAGAACCAAAGTATCGCCAGTTCAATTCCCAGTCAGGGCACATGACTGTGTTGCGGACCAGGTCCCCAGTTGTGGGTGCATGAGGGGGCAACCACACATTGATGATTTTCTTCCTCTCTTTCTCTCTTCCTTCCCCTCTCTCTAATAATAAATTAATAAAATATTTAAAAAGTAATAAAAATAGTAAATAAAAATTACATATAAATGAATGAACATTATATATAACTTTAAAAGAAAATGAGTAGTGTCTGCTGGTAGCATACTTTACAAAAGTAAAATAAAAGCAAATTGAACATTAACTACTTTTTGTCAGAAATTTACTTACCATCCTGAGAAAAGACCAGGGGTTTTGCTGTTCATCCAGAGTTACAATGACCTATTCACCCCAAAGGTCTATTAAGATTGTTACACTTGTCAGCTGGGATAAAGACACTGGGAGAGACTGCCAAAGGGGTTGACATACTTTGAGTCAACTTAGAGAAGGAGACTTTGACTTGAGGTCAGATCCTGTTACGGCAGCTCAGTGTGACAAAAATTTTGCCATCCTATTATCTTATACATTTATGAACTTTTTAAGAGGTAGGGTAATACTAGGATTGTATCGAACTTAGTGAGTTTTATCTTTTTGACCTAAGTGTCTAAGTGCTCGTTCTGTCTTTGAGGATTCATAAGGATTCTTGTTTTCATCTACCCACGAAGCATCATGTATCTCTCTTGCATCCTTTTATTTCCTTGGCCTCAGAAATTCACCTTTTGGTGTTATATTACTGATCAATTTATAAAAGTACAAATTCAGTTTGTGGCTGAGGGCTCCTCCTTCCTTTGTTTGCCAAACTCTATGCAAACTTCCCTGGAACAGGAACAGAGCCCCTTCCTTGTTCACTAGGAGTGGCCAAGGCAACAGTGGCCCTTGGACCACGTCTAGGCCGATGGACTTAATTTGTGGAGCAGATACTCCAAGCGTGCCCAGGCTGAGAGGACAGCTTGGTATAGCAGGACTTCTAGGTCTTAGCTGGAAACTAAGAGCAATGTTCTCAGCCATAATTCCTGGGGTTAAGAAAAGCACTGGCAGAAGAACAATACTGTTTTCAGATCCTGCAGGCACCGATTATTATGCCAACACAATTAATACACATCTTCTGGATCCATCTGCATATCAAGCAAATCAGGAGTAATACTGTTCCTTTTATGTTTTCTCTTTATTTCTTCTTAGTTACATGTTCTTTGTCCAATATCAACCTGTGGGGTTTTTATTTTTGTTTTTTGATTAAGGAATTTAGAGACATGGTGGAGTAGTCTGTTCCAAGGAAGTAGATCTTTAAAAACAAATATTCTTCCAGACTCCTGCAATGCACATTGCAGTATTATCTCATGTGTACATAAGAGTATATCTCTAACCCTATCTCATTGGCCAGATATAAGTCCTGTGCCTTCGAACAGAAGGTACCCACTTGCACAGCAGAATCTTGATCTACGCATCCTTTCTAAATCTGATTTGATAAGCTGAAGCTCCCCCAAACTTCCATATAGCCAGTGAGGTCATCTTGTAACTTTAACCTCCTATCAGGAAATATTGAGTCATTAAATAAAATAGTATTGAGGTTTCTGGGGAATACAGGAGAGAACTTCATTGACTTTTTCTACTTTGGCATGAAGAGGCTTGTACCAGGAATAGCTGCTCATGTATTGGCAGCTGGCTAAAAATTGTTTGCAACCCGAAATTCTCCAGTTCATTTTCTGTTGAGAACTAAACGTGCATCTTCTGATGTTTGACAAAGGAACACGCACTATTTCTCCGCGAGTTCCCTGACAGTAAGCACCTTCCTTCTCAGCTCCAGTTGGGGCCATTAAATAGCATTCGCAAACAGCACACGCTCTTCTGGCCATCAAAGCCGTCTCCACGCTCAAGGAGGAGTCTTTGAAATTGATCAGGCTCCATTTCTCATGCGCCTTGTCTGACATTTAGCTGGGGCTTGCCCTTTCATTCAGCTTCTCTGGATACAGAAGCCACAGACTTTTTAAAGAAACCATTCCTTAGGGATGGACAGAAGGAAGGGAATACCATTTCCTGATCATCGTATAATTCCAAAATTAGTGTTACAAACAAAGGAGGGAGGGGACCTCGACATTATTGACTTCCCACAGCTGGTGTAGCTACTAAATACTGGACCCCAACCAAAAATTTCAGAATGGATATTCTTACCCTTTGTTAATTATAAAATGAGTAGATTTCCAGACCTTTTGCAAAGGAAGGGCCTAACTATGCAATTTGAGAAAGACAGGAAGAGAAAGAAGAGAAATTTTGTACTTTCCTGACGAGATAAAATTGATCTTCAACTCATGGCTGTCTTCTCCTAGCTTATAAAGTTTAACTAAAGTAGATTAAAGGGGACAGTGAGAGACATTTGTCCTCTGTCCAGAAAGTGGTCCCTTCTCCTTGTAGCTGACGACTTTTCCTAGCTCTTTGCCTCTGGCCCAGGGCTCAGGTGTGGACCATGACAATATCCCATTTCCTTGGCCACAGTGATCTATCTATGGGTAAGAATGTGCTACAAATAGGGTCAAATCCCTTCCCTGAGATTTCCACATAGGCTCCATGAGAGGTTCCCTAGGGCTGGAATAAATTAAGATTCTTTGATTCTAAGTATTATAAGCCAATGGTAGCTACTTTAAGCAAAGAAAAAACAAGAGTTTTTGGAAGGATGTTAAGAAAGTTCTCAGTATTGAAGGAAAGCTTAACAATCAGACCTCGTGAAGGAAGGCAGCTTTAGGAATATGAGAGCAAAAGCTAACAAACAATTTCTTCGGGGGTCAGGACCCAGCCTCCAGGATGAATCAACTCTAGTCTTATTCTGCCTTCCTTCACTCAACTCTGCTCGATATTCAAGATCCTGAAAAGGAGCAGGTGTGATTGGCTCTGCTGGTCACAGCCTTCCCCTGAGTCAAGGGGGAGAGGGACACCGTGGTCAACAGCCCCACAGGACTGCAGTGAAAGGGAGAGGAACCTTTTGCCCAAGGAAAACCGTGCCTCTGTTACCGAAGGGGGTGTGGTTGTGAGCAGGCAGAAACAGATGTTCACTCTAGACTGTTAAGCTGGGGCAGCCAGGGGACCTTTCTTGATCTGGGCCTGTGGTAGCTCAGATGGGGTCGACAGGGAAAGAGGAGCCAAATGAGCAACCCAGAAACCCGTGCTCGTCCTTCCTGCCAGCTCAGGAGCTAGTCAATTTCTTTTCTGCTTGAACTAATTTCATTTTGGTTTCCACCACTTGCAACTAACAAATTCCTGAGCAATTCCTACTTTTTGTATGAGTGAATTTTAGACCTGGAGGTCTCTAGAATGTCCTTTTAAAAATTAGAATCACCCTAAATTTGTACATATTGTATAACATTTCTTGGGATCTTCATGCAATAAATCCCTAAGTTTTGCAGGGGTTCCTGGAGCGGTTGCTTGTCCTTGAGGGAACTCCTGAAATCAGTAAGAAATCAGCGAGAAATCAGCTTTGGCTTTGGGGTTCTATTTTAGAAAGCAGCTCTATTTCAGGGAGACTTCAGTGGAAAAAAAAGAAAGACAACCTGATAGGCAATCTCTGAATGAAACTGGGAGATTATGAGGATAATTATAAGCTATTTCTATGAGGTAAATATGAAAATTCCTTGGGGATTTGCTATACTTGGAAAGCTATACTTGAAGTTACCACTCCTGTCTTCTCTCATTTTCTCTATTGCTCATTGCTGGCGTTTATTGGTTCAAATGTAAAATATCCCACCTTGGAATAATTTCTGTCTCTGAGAATTTAATAGATGCTTAAAACCCTTTTCTGCAAATGCTGGGGTAATAATGTGTGTAGGTGGGGAACCTCCATCTTTTGTTTTCCTAAAGTTCTTGGCGCTTTCGGTCCTGGCGGCAGGAGGGAGTGCAGGCTGCTCGCTTGTGCTCCGACTGAGCCCCACGCAGTCCGATGGACACGGGTGGCGAGCGGTGCTTTTTGACAAAGTCCAGCAGTTGAATCAGTGAGTTCCCAGGACTTTCCTTGTTACTTTCTTAGGAAACTCGAGGTAGACTGGTAAAATAAATATTTGTGTTCAGTGGTAACAGAAGGTTGCATGTAGAATTATTGGTCAAGTCATGGGTTCCTGATCTTGGGATTAGCGGCCTTTCAAAGAGCTGGGCCGAGAGAAAGTAGAAGAGGAGAGGATGGCGTTGTTCAAAAAGCCTAGACACAAATGGACAAGCATTCGAGAGTGGCCTTACTCCAACAAATATTAACGTGACCCCTCTCTAAATGCTAGGAGTTCTACCAAGTCAAGATTTTATTCAGGCCCAGAGCGCTCTTATTAAAATACACTCACACTCGGCAGGGTGTCAGTCATTACATTTTAGTGAAGATTGCTTTAGAAACTTTTTTTCCTAATTGAGATAAAGTTTACAAAACATAAAATTCACCATGCTAACCATTTGCAAGTGTACAGTTCAGTAGTTTTCCTGCATTAACAATCTTATGCAACCAATGTCACTGTCTAATTCCAGAACATTTTCATCACCTTCAAATCCCTGTTTTCTTCACACCTGGAAGCAGTGGTAGCTTTAATCTGGAGGAAGTTTTCAGGAGGAGAGATGAAAAGAGGAATAGAAAGTGTGGGCTGAGTGCCTGGGGCAGGGCTTCATGACAAAAGATACTCTTTAAAATGTTGATTCAAAGTTGGCTCTGGGGTGTTGGCAAAGAGATATCTCTCCTGGCTTTCTTAGTATAAGACAGCAGTAGTTTGATTCTTAAAATTAATGGGATAGTGTTTAAAAACAGCCTTGCACCACTGAAAGATCACTGATGTCAATCCTATTACACAAGCCTTCCCTCAAAATGTGGCCGGCTCTAGTCTGCACTGAGTCCTGGGCGAGCCTGCCCCCGGAGGTACCTGCAGTACCTGGGAGTGTCTTGTCAAAACAAAGAGATGATTTCAAAGTTGACATGGCTTTTGCTGGGACAATGGGAACATGCAAGCAGAGGCTAGGTGCTATATTGTGCACATTAAGAAAAAAGAACTAAAAAGGAAAATCCAGAAGAGGGCATTCCCTTTTGTAGGCGAACCTGAAACCTATCGATCTGGTTCCTGATCTGGTCAAACACAGGAGCTTTCAGCACAGCAAGTGACTCAAGGCTCCAGCGCCAACAGAAGGACTTACCGGCAGTCAATAAGGGCTTTTGCGGAGTAATTTTGTCCTCCTAAGCCAAAGGAAGCAAAGATTGTTTTGAAATTTAACCTTAGGACTAAGGTTTATCAAAAGGTGGACTCAAACTTTGAAAGGGTACAATGGGCATTTCACTGAGTTCTGCTAGTAAATTATATCATCAGCGCCTCAGGTGCAGGCTGTGGAAATGAGGGAAGGAATCTGCCCTGGGCTGTGATTATTCGAACCAAGTAAAGTCAACAAACAACACTGAGATCTTAAGTGAGCTTCCTGCTGTGCCAGTTTTACAATAAAGGTGTTTTTTCTTTTCAGTTGAACTTTCCATTGACTGAAATCATTTATTCCTTTGGAGGCAATTTAAGTACATAGCCAATGAAATAGTTTACTGTGTTTATATACTGAGACAAAAGTTTGGTAGGTCGCTGTTTCATCAGCTTGAATGTGCTTTAACATAGTCTTAGTATTCTGGAGCCTCCCCCTGTAGTCAGAGGAGCTGAATGGCAACCTAATACACACATGCAGCCTTACTTAGAAAGTGAACCAAATGGGACAAAAAGCATATTTGGGTGAAAAAGAAATTCTCATTCATCTGGAAGTATTTCATTAACCAGCTTGTTGGAACTGTGGGCATCAGTTTGCAGCTATAACAGAGACGTCATTTTCTATTAGTCCAGTTGACATGTCATTTAGAATCAACACCGTTTTCCCCTCTTGCAATTACAGCAGGCGTGCTCTCAGAGTGGTGACGGTGGTGTCCCTCGATGGAGGCTGACCTGGGACTCCTTTCCCAAAGTGGGTCACTCTCAGTCCCTTATGGGGCCTGAAATTCTGCCATTGGACATTTATTTCTGGGATCATGAAGGTCTTTTGTTCGTCAAAAAGAATCGACTCAAAAAGTATGAGTACTCATGAATGGGTGACTCATTGACATGACGTTATATTTTAATTTGACCATTAACTGAGAGTGTATTGGACATGTTGGTTTTTCCTTCACTCTTTCTTTCCAGTAATGGGCCATCTCTTCCTCTAAGGACGTGTTTTTCTCCCACCCCGGCCCCGTGGCAACTGTCAGTCAGAACATTCCCCTTCCCACCATTATTTCCCTTTACACCACCACCCAGTGGCGAGTGCAGGGCCGAAGCTTGTCCGGCCCTACAGCTCCCTACCCTGGCCACAGAGATTATTCACAGACCCTTATGGGTACCCAACCCATGCCAGGGCAGTTTTTTCTTAGACTTTTTCTAACTAGAGCTGCTGGGAAAATGCGTTCTGTCTTCTCTGGAGGACAGGTAGGGAAGGAACCCATAGCTGCTTTTGGCCATGTCTGACACCTTGCTTGAGGGAATGAAGTCTCAATGCAGAGAGAAGTAGAGAGGACAGACACAGTGATATCTGGGGCCCTGAAGCCATCACACTCCAGGACTAATGGCAGGCCCTTTCTTAGTTTGTTTACACTTGTGCCAATAAATTGCTCTTTCTCTTTAAGCTATCACCAGTCCTAGTCCCTAGTCCCGGACATCTTTCATTGGCAAACAAAGGCCTGAGAACTGAAAACAAACATTTTAGAAAAGGACACCAGATAACTAGGGGTGGGACGGTTTTCTGGTTGAGGAATGTGTGTGGGACGTAGTTCTGTGGTTAAAATGGGGGTCATTGTATGTTAGAGAGTTATCAGCATCTTTCCAGACTTTACTTTCAAGAGAATCGATAAGGAGGGCAAGGTGACCAAAGTCTCTGAGAGTAAGAGCTGCTCTTGCTCTGGGGCCGCTGCGGCCTTGCCATCCCCTGGGCCCTGGACTTCAGGGCGAGGCTGCAGGGCACCCAGTGGAGAGTAAAAGCGAGGACTCGTTTGATTAAGACTTGAGTCCCATACCTCAGTCCACTGACTCAGTTTCTCTACCAACTAAGGGAAGCGACTTGTAGGTCCAAAAGGCAGTCACTGTCTTCAACCATAATGGCCCTTGGAAAACCTAGCTTTATTGAAATTTATATCTGTTCATAGTACAGTAGATTCCTTGTCCCCCACCCTGTACTAGAAGTTTGTTTGTTTTTAAACAAAAATATAGAAAAAAATGGGCAAAGAAGGAAAAGTGGGATTTAATACTTTCTCTTCTCTCCCAAACCGTTAGAGTCCTGGTACCTCAGCATTAATTTAATTTTGACCTATGAAAATAGCAAAGGGACAAAGTTATCATTAGACAGCAAGTGATATTATTTTTGTCAAAAATGAGTAATGAGAATTAGCTGCCTTGGAAGAATATCTTTTTTCACTAGGTTAAAAATAGAGTGGAGAAGTGGAAAGCTTCTCTCGAGTGAGCTGGAGAACTTTCTCTAACGTGCGTGCAATCACTGTCAGCTGCTTATTGTGCCCCCAGGTGAGGTCCAGCTGTGATGCCTTAGAATAAAGACCTTTAAATGGGTCATATTCTCTAATAGAGTTCATTCTTTTAGGTTTCGTGGTGGTAAAAGCAAACTTATAAATTATATTTTGTTCTGTGGAAAGGGCAAAACAAATTGACCTTCAGCATATGTTTCAAGGTGACTGTAACAGGCCATTGTAACCCTGGGAAAGTGCTGCTCAAAACTGGAAATTAGAACCAAGCTCATGGCAAAAGCTTTGCCGTGCGGCCAGGATGCCGGGAGTGTCTCACTTTCTGAAGTCACCACATGGCTTACTTTCTCCTCCTCCGTTGATTTCCATGGTCCTCCTCTTTTTCCAGAATTACTTATGAGTAATAAAGGAAGCCAGAGTAAGAACAATGGCATGTTCCTGGCTTTACAAGAGTGCCACACATCAAAGGAAGACATTTATCCCCCGAATCAGCTTTGCAAGAGACCCAGTAGGAAGAAGGAAGTTTGCTAACTGCTGAGCAGCAGGGCCGAGGGAGCCTGCCGGTTTCCTAGCCCTGCCAACACCTGGGCGGGGGTTATGTCTGCCTGCAGGCCGCTGCCCAGGTGTTGCTCGCACACATCTAACCTGGGGCAAGGCAATCAGCATCTCTAAGCCTCTGCTTATTCTTGTAGAATCCATAAATGTATGCACTTCTGAGAATTAAATACACATGAAATACTTATCAAAATGCCTAGCACATGGTATTAAAGTATTAAATGTTAATACTTGTATTAAACTCGTATTATTACTAATGACTGTCTGAAATTTTGGTCCCCCCACCCCCCGCCAATGTGTGTTTATAGTCTCTTAGAGAATACTTAAAAAAAAAAATCCAAACTAAAATGGCTATTACAAATTTTTGGAACCACCCAGATTTTATCTCCAGCTAGCCTTCCCTACTTGTTTCTGGCTCATTTGCCTGTTGTTAGAACATTAATTTGTTCCCTTCCCTGTGCGTGGCTGAGTCTGCAAACCGATCTACACTTTTAGATGAGCTCCTCTCTGTGGCCCACTCCAGAGGCCCATCCTTGGGGGCTTTGGGTCTTCCTTCTTAGACCCTGCCCTTCCCTCACTGCCCCCAGCTTGTACAAGGACACTTATCAGATCTGTTTCAGTCCAGCTCTTCAGCTTCAAGGCCTTTGCTTTAAAGAATGGCTTATTTATTCATTCTCTGCCTCTCTTACAGTGAAAGGGAACCCAGTCTGAAGTTAGTAGTTTGTGCGATATCTCCATTCATGCAGAACAGAGGTCAGCCAGGTCAGCATGCAGCCAGGCCACTATGCTGCCTGGCACTGCGGCCTTGCTTTTTGCTTTGTTGCCAATGAACTATATACATCACCCAGGACCATGGGCCAATGCCACTGTCACATGGTAATACTGACCTCTAGGGGCTGGCTTTTCTTCACACAGAGTCCTTATCTTCTCCCTGAGTTCCAGGATAGTGATGGCAGACTCTCGCTTAGCTGTTGCCAAATCTGTTTGAAGCTTTTTGAGTTTCCTTTTGTGCTTGAGTTTCTGTAAAAAAATAAGAGTTTCCGTCACTAGAGACAGATACATCAAAGGCATAAAAAGAATTAATGATGTCTGAACAAACGTGGCCTTTGAAGCCTGACTTCCCTGTTGACCCTGGACCGAGTCCTGTCTGAGGTGTGTGACCCCAGTGCGCGTGCTCCTCCTCTTGGAACATGTGACCCCCTACTCCCCCCGCAGAGTCTGCTGTCTGCATCATAGTATCTTTAACCTTCTAGAAGGGTTTTTATCTGGATCCGAACCCTGTGTTTTGGTGGCTTATAACAGAGGCAATTAGAGAAGGACTCTAGCTGGCAGTGGCATTTTACCACTGAGGTGCCAATGGCTAAAAGTATCCGATTTTATTTTTCAGTGTGTAAGGAAACTCCCACCAAATAGTCAAAGCCTTGACTGTGTGTCATTTCTCACCCTAACACTGAATGGCTTGCATTCAGATCCATTGGAAAGGGTGCGATGCCACCATGAAGTGCTGATTTGACAGATGTTCACTATGGTCTCTCTGTAGGGAAAGCGGTCGGGGTAGGAATTGTTTTTAAGCAATAGAGCATAGGAATTCTTTGCTATAAAATAATATGATTTTATTCAGAACCTTTGAAAGAACTACATTAGAAAACTGTTACATAACCAAAGGATTTACCTTGAGACTTTATGGCTAGGAAGACCCTCTGATGGACTTTAAAGTGAATTTGTCACACTTGGATTTATGTGCAACTCTGGAGAAGCTGTTTGCTGTGAGAAGTGCTACGTGTGTGCTTCTGGGTTCCTGCCTTGCCACTGAAGAGCTCACTCTGCCAAGTCTTTGAGGGCTGAGAATTAGGAAGCCCAGAAAATAAATCACTGACATTTCTTATCAGACATAAATCTCGAAAGTGGGAAAGGAATAGTTTTTGCTCAGCAGGGAAGATGGTGTTCCCTGGTCTTTGAAAGGCATACACCTGGGTGGTAGGAAGTCACTCCCTTTTTATGAGAGCAAAGCCAATAGAATCAGTTTATCAAAGGTGGCATTAAAAAGACAAAGGCCTCCCTTTTTAATTTTTTTAATCCTCCCCTAAGGATATTGATTTTAAAGAAAGAGGAAGGGGGAGAGGGAGAGAGAAACATCGATTGATTGCCTCCTGTATGTGTCCCAACTGGGGATCGAGCCCACAACCCAGGTATGTGCCCTTGTAACAGGGTGCAGCCAAGAAGTGGGCCCAAATAGGGATTTGTAATGGGGCCCAGAACTCAAGGTGTCCAGGAAATATTAGAAAAATATATATAGGATGTCCTCACCCTCACAAGTCTGAACTGGCAGGGGATGGGACTCCTGGAGCAGGGCCATGCAGAGCTGTTTTGTATAGCAGCAGCTTTGCAGCTAACCTCTGGCATGGTCATTTAACATATCTATAACCGTTAACTGGTTTCATAGATATGTTAAACAGCTGTGGCCATGCTTTGGGGGGGGGATGGAAGTGACTGCCACCCAAGATGTAACTGGGAGGCAACTCCTCCTGGACACAGTGACTTCATGAGAGCTTGGAGATGATTGGCTCTGTGCCATGGGGCCACACCTGCCCAGAGTTAACATGGCAGCCCAATAAAGCTAGAAGAATATGAAGTGCTGGCAGGTGTAGCTGATTGAAGGAGGAGTTGGAAATGGGGCTGCAGAGGAAGATTGGCGCAGGGATTTAAACACAGGCATGGCAGCTATAACTCTCTTTGGACCACGAGGCTTTGGAGGAGTGGGGACCCCTCGGCCTGAGAGACAGCGAGAGAGGACCATGTGGCTTTGGGTGGCTCCCTTTGCCACGTGGCCTAGGAAGCAGGAGAGGCTTTGCCTGGAAGAAAAGGGGTGAAAGGACTCTTGCTGGTGGGCCATGAGAAGGTGCCACATGGTTTTGGATTAACTGGAGATCATGGTGGTGACACAGTGGATGGTGTCAGAACTGAGGATCTGCCTGAATCACGGACTTCTACTTCTTTCCCTGAGATACGGTACCCTGGATTGGGCAGAGGGGAGAAGGAAGGACTGTGTGCATTTGTGGGTATTCTAGAGAACGGGTATTCCAAAGAACTCTAGCATCTTAAAGGAGACCTTAAGTCATTACTCCAAGCCTGTATAACTTGTAAATAAATAATTCCTTTCTTTTTCACCAATCTCTGGCATTAAGAGACATCTTTCCATTGGCGGTGAGCATAACGAACCTGGTATGGGGTTAGGGTATCGTTGGGTGTCCCGGCACTGCCCTGTTACGCCCTGATTGGGAATTGAACTCGCGGCCCTTTGGTGTATAGGATGATGCTCCAACCAACTGAGCCACCTGGTGAGGGAAGATCTCCCATTTTAAAGACAGGTTGTCTTCCAGACCAAAGCAGAAAGATTGGGACTTGACAAAAGCTTAATTAATGGCGTACACATGGCTAAAAGAGCATGCATTATTCAGAGAATGGTCAACATGAAAGTTCTTTAAAGCAAGGTGGAAGGGTAGAATGGCGGGGTTCACCCGGCGCAGTCCAGGTAAGAGGTGCTCTGAACCGCAGCATGGTGCCTGGTCCGGGCGGCACTTCTGCTACAGTGGTGGTTAGTGCTCACGTCATCAACGTGCTGATTTCTGAAGCACCCCTTTGGGGCCAGGTGCTGTGCAGGCCAGCTTTGAAACATAGAGCTGAGGTCTCTCTGCTTTATGTCACTAGGACCTTCTAATTCCCTTCCTCTGAGTCTATGCATCAAAACCCTTCATAATCTGGCCTGTCGTGTAGACGAGTTCAGGGGGAGACTGGGTATTTCACAGCTGTGTTTCCCATAGTGAGTTATTACTTGGGCGTGCTCGTCTGCTCCTCCCTCTCTCATAAACTGGATGGCATCGGCTTGCGCCTGAGGACCTTGTCCGTCCCAGGCCTGCGGCGGCGACAGCTGTGAGGCCCTGTGTGGTCGTCACTGGCCTTTCCTGGTGCCACTTTGAGACTGCTCCGTGCTCAGCTTCTTCACACTTTCTTTTTACAACTTAGAATTTGGGAGTAGAAAGTGGGAGAAAGGGTGCAAAAGTAAAAATTGAGAAAGTGGAGGGAAAGAGGAAAAGAATAGCAAGAGGGATGAAGAGAATGCTGACTGAAAGTATCAAAAAAGAACTGATGATGATTTTCATGCTGAAGTACTAGCGATCAGGTGTACTGTGAATGCACTTTACGCTGATCTGTGAATAAAAGTAAGACAAGTTGATGGATAGAAGAGAAACGGATAAATCTAAGATAGCAAAATGTTAATTGTAGTATCCAGTTATTTTTTTATTATTATTTTTTAAATGTTTAGTCGTGCTTGAATGTATGAATGTTTTTCTCATTGAAAAGTCTCTATAAGCTTTAGTATTTTTTTTTAAATTTTATTTATTTATTTTTAGAGAGAGGGGAAGGGAGGGAGAAAGAGAGGGAGAGAGACATCCATGTGTGGTTGCCTCTCACGTGACCCCTACTGGGGATCTGGCCCGCAACCGAAGCATATGCACTGACTGGGAATCAAATCGGCAGCCCTTTGGTTCGCAGCCAGCGCTCAATCCACTGAGCCACACCAGCCAGGGCTTGTAGTATCCAGTTATTAAGTAGAGGGGTGTTTACTATGAAATTATTTCAACTTTTCAGTATATTTAGAATTTTTCAAAATATAATACTGGGAAGAAAAAGAACTAAAATTCAGTTTTCCTACATTGCCCCTTTGAAATCATGCCACAACTATTCATATGCAGATAAGTATTTTTCTAGAACCTTTTCTCAAGGTAGGTATTAATAGTAAACAAAGGCAAAAGAAATAAAAGCAACCAGGTGAGAGTTGATGAATGATCTTTGGTGGCTGGTGTGGTGTCACTGAAAGAAGTCTCATCCAAGTCTGTACATTTGACTTGTGATGTGACACAGAAACTGAGGATGTGTAGTTTGGAGTCCTGCAAACTACAGGCGTGAGTCCTGCAGCTGACTTCAGTTGTCTAAGTGACTATTCCAGAGCAGAGGAAGCTGAGTCAAACGGCATTATTCTAGAGATACTGTGAGGAACAATGGGCAGAAAATACAAGGAAGCAGACTTTGGCGCAGCCCGAGAAAGCACCCTGGAACAAGTAGAGCTGCACCCGTACAAAACGAGGTAGGGTGGGTCCTGGCAAAGGCCGCCTGCCCTGGGAATGGTCACGCAGAGACTGGACGAACATCTGCAGGCAGGCCCAGAGTAACCGCTGGGGCCTGGGGTAGGAGGCCATTAGAGGTCAGACTTACCCCCAACTCTTTCTGCCTCTGGCTTCCCCCAGCCTCCCCGGGAGACACAGCACATGCGTGAAGGGACGTTCTAGCCCTCACAGTCTCTAAGGTGGCTGCAGTTGTCAGGGATTCTTTAAGGATCACTCGGGCACTTGTGAGGTGTTCGGTAAGAAGGCATGTAGGTCCCCTGCAACTCAAGAATAATGTGACTCAAAATGTACAAACTGTATTATTTAGCTATAAGGAAAAGGGGAGGGGGAAATCTAAATTTAAAAAAAAAATGAATAAAGCACCTAGATTGGTTGCTTAAGGTTTCTGTTGGACACTTTTGGTTTTTCAGATAAATTTTAAAATACTTTAACATCCTTGCCTTTGTATTTCTTTTCTGCAGACAGAACTACTGTATGCTATTAATTCACAGCTCTAACCAAGCCTTTTGGGCACTTCTACAAATTCAATTTGCCAACATGGTTTTTATTAGTCATAGACATCAAATGATTTCAGCAATGACAATGTTTTCCTTTGCTCTTTTGGCATTCTCTAGCCAGGCAACCCAAGTGTTATACTTGAATCTAATGGAGCCTGTTATGATCTCCCTAGTAACTAGGAGTTCCCCTCAGTGATTACTAAAAGGACAGGAAGGTTTTATAGCTTGGAGGTAAATTCCTAACCTTTTTCTTTTCCTACTTCTCCTACAGGGTAGAAAGAGGGAGGAAATCATGTATTTGTGCACTATTTTTAAAAGGAAACATCTATCTGTATCACATTCCTGAATAGCTTGCACTGTATCAGGTCAGTGGGAATTAGAAGTAATCAGGGAACTATTTATAGCAGAGTTTCAGCACAGAGTTGCCAGCACTGTTTAACATTTCTTGGTCTTTCCACACACTTTGAACCAAGGCCTAAGAATGGAAGCCTGGGCTTTCAGTTATTGGCCCTGAGAAATCAGGCCAGACATCTATGTCCAGGCCCTAGACCCCATCTCGCAGAGCTGGTGGAGATTAAATGACATAACGTGCAGTGACAGTACCCAGTACTATGACTGCAGTGTAGCAGATGTGTTTCTGTTTTTGTCATGATCTCTTGAAGCACATCTGGGAAACACTCCACCCTTCACCAAAACACCGCATGATCTTCTCTAAAGATGTCTTTGTCACACTTTACACTTCACAGAAAATAAAATTTGCACTTCATTGAAAGCAAGTAATTTGTCTTCTTTTCTTTCACCTCTTCCTCCCAAATTAAGTTCTCTGCATGATTGGATCAATTTCCTTCTCATTTTGTGTGGCTGGACAAAATATACTGTCCTGAAAACAGACATGCAGATAGCCTTGGTCCTGCCAGAGCTGGCTCAATGCCTAGGCAAACTCGGTGGCTGCCTGTGTGGACCGAGGTGAGGAGCACTCCAAGGCCCTGCCTCTTGCTTTGCACGGCAGCTCTGCCTTGGGCCTGCCAGTGCGTGGCTTTTCCCCACTTTGTCTGAAATCTGCCCCATTCCCCCACCATCATTCACTTACAGAGCATATGGAACAAAGGTTTTCTCTCCACAGGGCCACCGAGAATACACCACGCAAAAGAATTTGGTTTGGATGTGGAAGGTCTGTGCAGACTCTTCTTTTCAGTTCTTTTCTAATAGCCCATCATTAATAATGAAACTAATAAAATGAATAGTAGTGTTTGGATACAACTGGCTTAAAAGATAATTTCCCGTCTTTTATATTTATACAATCCTCAGGTGAATATTTTAAAAGTCCAGGGATGGCAAAAATGTGTCCTGTGTGTTCCTTCCTTCTGCATGGCAGACCTTTGATTTGGGGATTCTATCACCCTGGGTTGCATACCTGGCTTAAGACCCACAACCTACACTCCCAGCAGCCACTGCTCATTGAGGAAGCCTAACTGTCATCTGTGTTAGTGTCTCTGTTTTGCAGGTGAGAGTTGTGGCCCCAGAGAGCTTGAGTAGATTTAATCATGGACTCTTAGTAAGAGCTAAATTCACTCGAACAAAGGTCTTTTGATTCCAGATGCTAATTTCTCTTTTCAATAGTAACCTGAGGCTTCACTAATAAATAGCACCATTAATTTGTTAAGTTACTTAAAGGTAACCTTTGATGTTAAAATGTGCATGGCTCTAATTAGTAGAAGTAGAATGGCTCTATAACAGACTTGATTTTAAAAGGGTACCATTGAAATGTGGGGTGGGGGGTGCATTTATAACATGGGTCACCATGAACTCTTTAGAGAACCTAAGAAATGAAGGAAAGATGTGATGAGCCCAGGTAAGACCTGTCCACGCCAGGTGTTGCTCTGAGCCCTCTTCGTGTCGTTCATCAGAGGGTCCTAAATTGATCCCGATGGTTGTGACCATGCTAGTCAGCTGAGTCATCTGAAGTGGCAAATAGTGGATCAGATGAATCTTTATTACAAAATACCTTGAACGAAAGACAAATCACAAATGCAAAATGTAGCTTAGTCTTATTTCACTTAATAAAGTCGTAAGGGAACTAGTTGATACACAAGCCCTTAGGCCATACGACATCTTCGACCAAGAGCTGGGACCCACACAATCACTGTTAATACTTAATGGCCAAGAGTCAGACTTCAGAAATCACAGCTGGTACTTTTCAGTTCTTTGCAATATCCCTCCCTTCTGAGTAGCTTATTTTATGTTATTACATGCCATGGAAATGCACTTTAAATCTGTTCCCCATATCCAGAAGGCTTAAAATTCCTAGTAAAAATAAAACAACATCCCAGTAAGCAGACAAACGTCTTGACTCACAATAGGAGAAGAGTTTCCCAGTGTTTGCAGCCAAGTCTCCACTTTTTCCCTCTATGGGATAAATACTTATTAGAGACAGAGGTGGAGTTTGCCAATATATGTCCTAGTTTCCAGAAATGCCTGCATAATGTTTATGTAAGAGCGATTACAAAGTACTACAAGATAAAGAGATAACTTTTATCTAGAAATCAATTCCAACGATAAGGTGGAACTCTCTAACAATAGAATTGTACGAAGTTTGAATCTGTTGCCCTAAAAGACAATAACGTTGTCCTTCCTTGCTTATGGTATACAGACCATAATCCAGAGAGAAGTGAACACTTACTGATCACCTATGATGTGGCAAGTGTGGTTCTAAGAACTTTATACATACTAGCTCATTTTATTTTTGTAGCAACCCAATGAAATAGGACTATTATTAATCCAGCTTTTTTGATGTAAACACTGAAGCACAGAGAGGTTTGAGTAACTTTCCCAAAATCAAATAGTGACTCATTCAAATCTGAGCAGTCTGGCTCTGGACCTTGCCTTCCATTGCTGTGCTGTGCATGCCTCATCCTACCCAGTGTCCTGCATCGTGAGGACTTGGGATAAGATGACGTCTCCTGTTCTATAAACCTGTTCCTTAAAGCAAGAAGTGTTGACCTCTGATCATGAAGTTTGGAGCCACGGGCTGACCCCCTCAGTACAAATTAGGAAACCAAATGAATCACAAAATCTTAGATGACACAGAATTAGGTGCAATCTTTGAAACCAAGTTGTCCAGCCCTAGCATTTTAGAGAGGCAAAAGTGGAAGCAGAGAAAAGTGCCATGACTTTCCCCAAGCCACAGCTAATAAAACTGCAACAAGCAGGACTCCAAGCCGGATTTTCTGACGCCCCATGTTGGTGTTTTTCCTTGCTACCTCATGTTATTCCTTGCCCATCGGAGTTGAAGGGCAATGGAATGAATAGAGGATTGAAACCTGGAGCATCAGCTAAGATCCCTGGGTCTAAGGTCCCAGGGACCTTAGCAGTTATTTAGGTGGGCAGCCTTCCCTTAAAGATCTCCTCATACTGAGAACCAAGAAAGACTGGCCTCAGGTCATTCAATATAGTGCATATTGGGGTTACATTTGAAAGAATAAAGAGTCTTTAGGTAATTTTAGGTAATTGAGATCCTGCTTACTTCAAAGAAATCAGCTGGACCAATGTCTATCAGCCAACTTGCCTTTATGTAGCATTAAAATATCTGTACTCGGCCCTGGCTGGTATAGCTCAGCGGATCGAGCACGGGCTGGGAACCAAATGGTCCCGGTTCGATACCCAGTCAGGGCACATGCCTGGGTTGCAGGCCAGGTCCCCAGTGAGGGCCATGTGAGAGGCAACCATACATTGCTGTTCCTCTCCCTCTCTTTCTCCCCCCTTCCCCTCTCTCTAAATAAATAAATAAAAAATCTTAAAAAAATATCTGTTCTCGGTCAAACAGACCCATTTCTGAGAGTCAGGGGTACTGCTGTATGCTCTTTTAGTGTGTGAATGTAACCTTGCCTCATCATTCTCATCAAGTAATCATTAAATCAGACTGACAACCACGATTTTCGAGAAAGGACCTACAGTGCAATAAACAATGAGCTCACCTGCACTGGCTGAGCTCAGCGCAGAACAAAACCGAGTGTTCAGTAAGTTTCGTAAGAAAATACAGTCAATGCCTGCTTAAGCCAATCTACTCTTTGGTCTTCCAATCTCAAATCACACCCTGAAAACAGAGAGAGAAGTGCATTGTCACACCTAACAGAGCCTGGTCGGAAGCTGTTTTCCAGTCCAATCCTCCCTGGGGGACAGAGAGAGCCCAAGGGGCCAAAGCTGTGTATGAAGCAATTTCACTTTCTCAGCCCCACCTCAGTGAGCTGTGTCATTGGCAAATGGCCATAAGGAGACGTGGGTGGAAGAAAACAGAAACCAGAGAGGACAGAATATACAGGTAGTAAAAGAGTTCCTGCATATGCCTTGTAAAAAGTGCTGCTAAGCTCCTCTAATGTGGTTATAAAGATAACGAAGGGCCTTTTCTCCACGAGAACTTTATAATTGGGCAGATATTTTTGTTGTTGTTTTTCCTGCACCCATCACTCCTTTTGAACTTGACTAGGCTGCCTTCTGGGAGGAAATCAGCCACCTGCAACTTCTCTTGAATCTGAAAGTGGGGGCCTGCGAGCACTGGAAGACGGAGATACTGAGGCACCGAGGTGCTTCAGTCACCTTGAAGGGTTGTCTAGTGGTAAAGGAAACCTAATGAAGGTAACCCTCCATTAAACATCGCTCTCCTTCAGAAACTCCACTCTGCTCCGAAAGCAGGGAAATTATAGGGGACACAGCCTCAGTGAGGATAACAGCCACCTTAAAACAATTTAACAAATGATAAATCTAGGTAGAAAAAAGGAAAATAAGAGGAGAAATGATTCTCACATAGCATGAAATAGCTTTGGACAGTGTACCAGAGAGATTAGAGCAAGCAGCAAAATGGAGAGATTTCTAGGATAATGTATTATTTTTCCATGAAATAGTGTTTTAAAAAATGCTGCTTCCCCACACACACAGTACTGTGTACAGATGATGTGATGTGGGACCATGCACCTGAAACCTGTATAATTTTGTTAACCAGGGTCACCCCAAATACATTCAATAAAAAGGAAAAACCCCCGACCTGTGCCTTTCTTAGTGAAAAATTGAAATAGTTTTATAGCAGAAATTTCTAAGTTTAAAGCAAAAAGGGCCTAATCTCATATTTTGAAAGTATTTATGATGTTAAAAATAAGGGAGTGAGCATATGGGTAAATGTTTTATAAATTGCTGAGAGGCATGATATTAATATTGTTACTACTATTATTACTTTAGGGTTTTTATTCTTTTTAAGTAGAAATTCTGAGACAATGGTTCTTGGCAATGCATTATCAAGCATAGGGAATATCTATTAGTTTAATATCTATTAGTTGAATATTATAAGGTACTCAGGAATATCAGTTAAATATTATAAGCTGCAATTAAATGAATAATTTGTGTCAATTCTTTAATTTTTCCATTGCTTTACTCTGGTATATGCCTAGAAACAAAAGTAGTTTTATAAGGGGCAAGGATCTCAAGTCAAGTTCTTCCTATGAAATTTAAAATTTCTAATCAGGTTCATTGCAGCCAATGTTTGACAGTCAATTTAACCAATGACAGTGAAATGCATGTGGCGCAACCATCAGCAATCAAAGCATCAAACTTAGCTCCCAGCTCACAAGGTGATTTGCCTTTCTGACTCTTACTTGAAAGGAGGATCCACTTGAATATTGAACTAGTTGGACAATAGAAATGAAAGTGGACAGAATGAGTTAATGAAGCACATGGTGGGAAGTCACAGCTGTCTTGTACTGCTGAGCTATGGACCCAGTGACCTGTAGTCTGCACGTGCTGAGTGAGCCAAGTACTGTCATCTACAACCGCAGGCAGTGTTTGACTGTTCATTTGTTATGGCTAAAGATTCTCTTTTCTTGCTTTCCCTCTTCTCAATTGTCCACTGTACTAAAGAGGAAATCATATTGCAAAGAAGACACAGAGGGGACAGCAAGCACCACTAAAACTCTGTATTGGCTTTCAGTTGTTACAACCAAGTTTTTCAAGATGTTGTAGGTGCAAAGCAAACAGTTGATATTTAAATAAATTACAGACATACAGTCTTGACAACTATAGATACAGCTCAATGATCAAAACTGAACTATCTTCAAGTTCATTAGTGTGAGAACTGCAACGCAAGGTCACTATGGAGGTGTCATTGTAGGGATATTTTGTAATTCCTGCCTCAATTTTGTTCACATTCCTGCTTTCTTATTAATGTGTGTGTGATAGATGACATTTTATCTAGTATTGGTGACATTGTAATCTGCGTCCACCTGATGACAAGAAAATCATGTTTTCAATACTGTAACAAATCAGCCCTTGCTTTTCCTAGCTAAAATCTTACAATCTGACAATCATTAGCTTAGTCCAGTGATTTTCAACCATGTGTCATGGGACATTGGTGTACAGCCAGAAGCACACTGGTATGCTGCAAGAATTTTTAAAACATGCATTACCTGACTCTTTAGTCAGAGGCACTGACCTCTCTTCCCTTAGAGTGTCAAACAAAAAGATGACAATAGCTAACACAATAGCCATCATGTGATGAGTCAAAACTATACCTATTTTTTTTGTCAGATTGTCAAAAAATGTATTTTTGGTGTGCCATACAATTTTAGTAATTAGTTTATATATGTCACAAAATGAAAAAGGTAAAAAATCTCTGGGTTAGTTTCTCCCTCCCAACTTTCCTGCAGTTCCATCCTTGACCACAGAGGCAACGTGAACCATAAACCTTCAAATAGGCTAGTAAGATAGCAGTGATTTGCCACACCTGTAAACTTCCTTACTAAAAGATGGCATGACGTATTTCACAGAACCAGAACAAATATCTCAAAAATTTATATGAAACCACAAATGGTCCTGCATAGCAACAGTGATCCTGAGGAAGAACAACCAAGTTGGAGGGATCACACTACCTAATATCAAGCTATACTACAAAGCCATAGTAATCAAAACAGCATGGTACTGGCATAAACACAGACACATAGATCAATGGAACAGAATAGAGAGCCCAGAAATAAACCTACACCTTTATAGTTAATTAATATTCGACAGAGGAAGCAAGCACATACAATGGGTAGTTTATTCAATAAATGGTGTTGAGAAAATTAGATACATGCAGAAAAATGAAGCTAGAACACCTTCTTACACCACACACAAGAGTAAATTCAAAATGGATCAAAGACTTAAATGTTATAAACTGTAAAAATCGTAGAAGAAAACAAGGCAGCAAAATGTCAGACCTTGCTTACAGCAATATTTTATTGGATATATCTCCCCAGGCAAAGAAAACAAAAGAAAAACAGTAAAATGGGACTATATTGAACTAAAATACTTTGCACAGTAAAGGAAATCATCAACAAAATAAAAAGACAACCCATAGAATGGGAGAACATTCACTGATATATCTGATAAGGGGTTAATATCCAAAATTTTTACACAACTCAACGGTTAAAAAACAAACAACCCAATTAAAAATGGGCAAAGGACCTGAATAGACACTTCTCCAAAGAAGACATACAGATGGCCAATAGTCATAAGAAAGGATGCTCAACATGACTAATTACTAGAGAAATGCAAATTAAGACCGCAATGAGATATCGTCTCACCTGTCAGAATGGCTCTTATCAATAAATCAACAAACAAGTAGTGAAGATGTGGAGAAAGGGGAACAATTTTGCACTGTTGGTGGGAATGCAGATTTGTGCAGCCACTATGGAAAGCAGTAGGGAGATACCTCAAAAAATTACAAATTAGCCTGCCTTTTGACCCAACTATCCTATTTCTAGGAATAGATCTGAAGAAACCCAAAACACTAATTTGAAAGATCATAAGCACCCTTAGGTTCATTGCAGCATTATTTGCAATCACCAAAATATGGAAGCAACCCAAGTTTCCATCAGTAGATGAGTGGATAAAACAACTATGGGACATTTACACAATGGAATACTACTCAGCCATGAAAAATAAGAAAGTTTTATCCTTTGTAACAACATAGATGGACCTGGAGAACATTATGCTAAGTGAAGTATGCAAGTCAGAGAAAGACAAATACCATATGACTTCACTCATATGTGGGATCTAATGAGCAAACTAAACTAAAGGAAAATGGGGCCAGACTCATAAATAGAGAGCAGGATGACAGCTAGCTGTGGGGAGAGGAGGCAGTGGAGGGAGTGAGCAAAAAGGAAAAAGGACTCATGGACATGGACAACAGCATGGTGATTGCTGGGGGTGAGGGGTGTATAAATGGTAATGGGAAAAAGCACAATAAAGATTTAAAAAAAGACACCAGTCCTGCTCTGTGGAGATAGCTTAGCACTTGGGGAAAAGGTGTGAGCATTAAGCAGTATTTGCAACCTAAATCCAGTTTTACTCCTGGTACTCATCATTCCTGTAATATAAAAATGTTTGTCTTGTCTTTCTCACTATTTAAAGAAGCTGCCATGTTCATGCTTTGAAGCTACATTTCACAGTATATATAGTTATTTTCAGTAATCCTTAATAGAAAAGTTTAATTTTACAATCTGATATTGTATGTGAATCAAGTTATATGCATGCAAGATGGGGTTGCAAAGGCATAACCTGATAAAAGAAGCGTTTGCCACTTATAAATAGCATGCAAAGAGTCAGAGAGGCAGAAAAAGGTGTGGTGATGATGTGAACTTTTGCTATGTAGATCTTAGCAAGTTTTAGATTGCATATTTTAACAAGTTTAGACAAATGTGCTTGCTATAAAACAAGTCATCAAATGCGGATTGTTACTTGGTTTTGTTGGACTCAAGAATCTGTCTTATTTCACTCTCTTGCAGGGTGCTTTGTTTAATTCCATTAAGGAAGCTAGCAGTGAAAAGATAACACATAAATCTCAATTCCCACGTAGGAATCTTTAAGTAGATCTTAAAGACAGACTTTTAAACCTGTTCCCATCAAAAGCCCTTGCTCTAAGATATGCAAGGATAGCAGGTAGGGAGGGGACATGTGGACTGGGCTGAGAGCCACTTGCCTCATCTCTTCCTAGTGACTTGTGGTGGCACAACTTCCCAGACTCTGAGATTATAAGATTTAGGATAATCAGATGAGTTATTCATCAGTTGAAGATATCCCAAGTTTGACAAATGGTGAGTTGCCTATTCTGGCCCTGACCCAGAAAACCCATAGGTGCCATATTGGATGAATTCTGCTTTAGACTCAAACTTCTAGGGTGTTCTTAGCAATAGTGGGGACGACACTGGCCATATAGGGACCACCCAAATATAGAAATGTAAGTCCCCAGAAATACATCCCTGAGACACCCTGGACTGAATCTCATCCCTGCTTGATAAGAATAAGGCTGACCCAGAGACATTCCAGCTTCTATGAAACTAAAGCTCAGGAGATGTACAGCAAATGAATACATTTTGACAGTCAAAAGAATGAGTAGATGAATAAGCTCCCTAATTTTGTTCACATATTGTGTCAAAGTCAAAACTGACTTCTCTTTGCTCTAATATCAATTCTATAGAGATCTATCTAAACTGACAATGTCAATTATTGAGTCAGAAAGGCATTGCACTTGGTTTTTCAACTGGGAAATATTTTTTTCTCCTTTAAATTGTGGTAAAACATATGGCATGAAATTGACTGTCAT
The DNA here is from genome assembly GCA_004026765.1 of Micronycteris hirsuta. Taxonomy (NCBI): domain Eukaryota; kingdom Metazoa; phylum Chordata; class Mammalia; order Chiroptera; family Phyllostomidae; genus Micronycteris; species Micronycteris hirsuta. The sequence goes on from PVJI01001757.1 coordinate 120,414, forward strand.
AACCATTTCAAAGGATATAGTTAAATAGTGGTAAGTAACTGTACACTGTTGTGCAACCAATCTCTAGAACTTTTTAACCTGGGAAAACTGAGACTCTATTCCCATTACGTAACTACTCACTGTTCCCCACTCCTTTCAGTCCTTAGCAACCATCAGTAACAATGTACTTTCTATTTCTATGAATTTGACTACTCTAGTGCCTCACGTAGGTGGAACATACACTGTCTTTTTTTTTTTTGGATCGGCATTTTCACTTAGCCTTATATCCTCAAGGTTCATCCAAAGGTTATCATGTATCAGAATTTCTTTCCTTTTTTAAGGCTCAAACAAATGTACATATTACACTTGTTTGTCCATCCATCCATTCATGAACACAGGGGTTGCTTCTACCTCTTGGCCATTATGTAGAAGATATTTCCTGAAATAGTGATCATAGTGGTTCAACAATTCAGTACAAAATACTTGCCTTTCCTAGATGAACTAAAACTTTTCATCTTTAATTATAAATTGCATTTTCCTCTGTTAAAAAAATGTTTACTTTTTGTTTTTAACCAAGTACATTGGTTTCAAAGTGGGAAGACATTTCGAAGCCATGTCAGATCTTATTACACAATTTTGGTAAGACAATTTCTATCATAGATTTCTAAATTGGGCACTCCTTTCATGTCTGACATAGGGCCTTCCTCCTTTTTTATAAAGATAAGGTCTATACTGTCAATAGAAGACACACGTGAGAGGATTATCAGACGAGTTGATTCAGTGACGAGCCTCTCTCTCTTGCACACCTCTCGCGTGGCGGCCTTTTGGTTTGCAGGATGATGCCCAGCCCGCTGAGCCGCACCAGGCAGGGCTTATCCACCCTTTCAAAGTGAGTCTGCTAAGGCTTCCTTTCTGTTCTCTGTTTTGACATCTGCACATCAGATCCATCATTGGAGCTTTAAAAATATACATCAGCTCAAGTGTCTCTCCAGGCCTATTCAATCAGAATTTGGGAGAGTTTGGTTTTGGGACTGTAATCTGGTTTTAAAGCCTTCTGATTGGTTCTGATGAGCATGGCTGTGGTAGGTGATTGGAGGAGTATCTGTAGACATGGGCCAGGTGCTGGTCACAAAGGCAGTGTGAGTGTTCTGATGACGTGTGTGTGTTTGTATACATGAGGACACGTAGACGGGCATGAGTGTGAGTTGGGAAGTGTGGGCACAGAAACTCTAGAAATGGAGATTTCTCTGGAGGTTGGTTCATATAACATGTCTGCTGTAGAAAGAAAGAAAGTAGTTGGAACAAAGGAACCTTGGGTTTTGGAAATCATACTATGGTATGGAGGTACAGTTAAGCAATTTGTAGAGTACATCAGCTTTCTTTCTTAGGGCAAATATCAAGAGATAGTAATAAAAGTACCAAACTGCACCCAACCATTCAAAGCTCTGGCACCCCACCCTCCCTGACTCTTACTTGGAAGAAAACATCCCAGTCTTAATTCTTATTTCCCACCCACAACACCCTTGAAACTCTTTGCAGGTTACAACAGCTAATAAAAGTTTCCATTCCTGCTTTCACACTCATTGCATTGTTCAAAGTTATTTCAGTGACTTTCATAGCTTCAAAGAAATCTAGCAGGAAAATTCTAAGTCCTGTTCCCAACTTTGCCAGTAGCACAGTAATCGGAGGCAAGTGTCTTGATGTTCGCTTTCTCTAATGACAAATGGTAATCCTAGTAATCCTGGTAATCCTAGTGCCCCCTTGATAGCATGCATAGTTGTTACAATGTTATCGACTATGTTCCCTGTTCTGTATTTTACATCCCCGTGACTATTTTGTTATTACCAATTTGCACTTTTTTTTTACACTTTATTATTGTTTTATTTTTATTCATTTATTTTAAAAACCACCCCAGGGTTTACATAGGGATGAATGAACTCATCCTGATTAAATGCTTTGAGCCTCAAATGTTCAAAGTGAGGTAGAGAGCACAGACAATGAAAAGCATACTTCAAGGAAATCTCTTTTTAGCCTTAACATATTTTATTTTTGTTTAAAAATAACTTAAGATTTTTTAAAATTAGCAACTCATGCTTTAAATCCCTTGATAATCCCCATGTGCAATTACACACACACACACACACACACACACACACATACACCCCAGAAAAGAAATGCCATTTTTATGGCATAAAGTATATCCCTGGAAAAAAATATCAGACAGATCACCTAATTTTTGTCCACTATATAGGGGGAAAAGTACATGGGAACTTAGAGTACTCCAAGGTATTCCAAAATATGAAAAGGAAGACTCTTAAGTCACCTGAAAAGGTTTAATGTGTCACATAGTTATGAGCCAGGTTTTGATCATTTGCATTGTTTCTGTTTATTCTTTCTATCCAAAGCTAGAGTCACGTTGTGCCTATTTTTAACAAGAGAAAATATATTTAATTGCTTCTCTATTATTTCTTTCAATATTTTTATTTTTTAATGGGACTGTTATTACTATCTTCTATGATAGAGTAAGTGGGGAAAATATGTAAATTTGTTAAAAAATTATTCTAGAAGCAGTATTTCTATCAACCAGAGAGAACCGAGTGAGCATGTCAGCAGGGGCTGAATATCTCTACTGGACTGATCCCAATTTTCCAAGCACATAATCAATTGAAAAATATTTAGTCTAAGACCTTTGAAGATATGTTTTTCTGACCAGGTTGCACATTCCAAAGCAGATAAAATTTTAAGAGAATCCAGCTCATTAGAGAGAGCTTCTCAATAGATTCTCAATAATTTAGTTCAATTCAACCAACATTATCTACTATGTTCCAGCCTCTGAACTAGATGCTGGGAATGCAGAGATAAAGTGTAATCCCTTCCCGTTGGAATCTCTTGTCTTGTGAGAGAGACAGAGGTACATTTTCAATACAATATTGTACGACACAGTAGGCACAGGTCCTCCGGGGGCCCTTAGCACTGCCTAGCGGGTCAAATAAGGTCTCTTTTCTTAAAAAATATATTTAAATTACAGTTGGCATGCAATATTATGTTATATTAGTTTCAAGTGTACAGCATAGTGGTTAGACATTTATATAATTTACAAAGTGATCCCCTGGTAATCCTAGTACCCCCTTGATAGCATACATAGTTGTTACAATGTTATCGACTATATTCTCTATTCTGTACTTTACATACCCATGACTATTTTGTTATTACCAATTTGCACTTTATTTTTTACACTTTATTATTGTTTTATTTTTATTCATTTATTTTTAAAATTGATTGGGGTGATACTGGTTAATAAAATTACAAGGAGGGACCCAAAATGGACTTTATTTTAAAAAATTATGTATTTATTCTTGCATGTTTAAACTTTAGTTGCCTTCAAAGTATTGTCCATTTGGTATAATATACCTATCAAGACTTTTTTCCACTGCTCACAACAGCTTTTGAACTCATCAATTTTAATGCCTTTTAGTGCTTTTGCTGCTTTTTGTTTCACTTCTTTCACATCAAGAAAATATTTCCCTTTGAGGACTTTTTCATCCAGAGAAACCAAAAAAAATCACGAGGCAAGACCAGGTGAACAGGGAGGGCGGGGCACGGGAGTCATGCCATTTGGGTCAAAAACTGCTAAACACTCAGGCTGTGCGGGCAGGTGTGCTGGTAAATCATGACGGGCAAACACGTTGGAAGAGTCTTCCAAAAAATTCACTGAAGCCTAATGCAGCCTCTCACAACAATGCCAGCTGGCATACTGATACAGATGGGTTCCTAGAACAGTCACCTAAGTGGGGGAAGCCTATACTTCAAGTGCCCAATCTCCAAAAGATAATTGCGGGTTTTTTGGGGTCCTCCTTCATACATAGCTTTCAGGGGTACAATTTTATAACACATCATCTGTATATTGTATTGTGTGTTCACCACCAGTCAAGTCTCCTTCCATCACCATTTCATTTATCCCCCCTTTATTCTCTCCTGCCTCCCCCCACCCCCTCTTTCCCTCTGGCAATCACTATACTGTTGTCTGTTTATGAAGTTTAAACATTTTTTTTCTTAATTCCCTTACCTTTTTCACTTAGCCCCTCAACCCTTCTCCCCTCTGTATCTATGAGTCTGTTTCTGTTCTGTTTGTTCATTTATTTTGTTCTTTAGATTCCACATACAAATGAAATCATATATTTGTCTTTTCCTGTGACTTATTTCACTTAGCATTATACTAGGTCCATCCATGTTGTCACAATTGATAAGATTTCGTTTTTTATGGCTGAGTAATATTCCATTGTGTGCATGTACCACATCTTCTATATGCACCAGACAGTGGGCTTCTATATCTTCAGGGACGGTCCATGAGAACCAGAACCACAAAGCCTACATGACATGGATCTGGGATTCAGATTTCTGTATCCCAGAAATCTGAAATTTGGTGGGTGATGTATTTTTAGTCATTTTTCCCAGCTGGAAGGCCTCTTCCTAGTTTAAATTTACATTCAGGGGAAGAACAGCCCCATCCCAGCCCTGTACCATGCACGTGGGCCCCATGGTCTAACTCCCATTCCTAGAGGAGATATTGCATGAGCTGAATCTTGAAAGATGAATAGGAATTGGATAGTTTAGGAAGAAAGGGGTAAAAGCGGGAGATCACTTCAGTATGTATAAGACTGAAAGTTCATAAACATCATCTATGTAGGAAACCTCAAGAGGCCAAGTTCAAGGGATTAAGATAAAAATCAGGTTGGATAAAGGCTGGATCATGGATGATCTTTTATATAGTTCTAGGAAGTTTGGGCTCTTTCATGTAGGGAATGGAAGGAATTTTATACTTGAACTAATGCTACAGATAGATTGCCTTGACTATATGAGGTGGGTAGGATTTTAAAGGAGGAAGTCTAGATGTACAGATTTCAGTTATGGAAGGATTGCAGTGGCCCAAGTGAATTGAGGAGCCATGAGAAGACAAGAAGATTTAGGAAGTAAAGTTGAATTTGGGTAATTAGCTCTGTGTTTGTGGGGTGGTGAGTGGTGGGTGGTGGTGAAAAAAGAAGTATTAGTTTCCTAAAGGCAGTGATTTTCAAACTTTTGTGTATGATTTCTAAACTTCAGTGTCTATAAGCATGACCTAGTAAGTTTGTTAGAAATGTCAGTTCAGACTGTTGATGAAGATGACAGAGCGGGTTGATATGGAGAGAATCCTTCCCCCTCAAGTCTTATGGTAACACAGAAACATCAATACTGTACAGATTTAAAAACATAAAGAGCTCCAAAGCAGGAAAGTAAAATATTATATCTGGATGTTAAGAATACAATGGGAATTCGAATCAAGCGTGTAATTTTGGACAGGGAAGGAAATGAAGCAGTCTGCAGGGTGCTGTGAGCAGACATGAACCTTAGAGTGGGAGTTCTGATGTCAGTTAGGAACGGGAGTCAGACCGTGGGGGCCACGTGCAGAGCATGGGGCTGGGATGGGCCTGTTCTTCCCCTGAATGTAAATTTAAACTAGGAAGAGGCCTTCCAGTTGGGAGAAATGACTAAGAAAACACCACCCACCAATTCAAAGATACCACAGGAATGTAGGAAATGAGTGGCGAAGAACACTCCCTACAGAAATTTGAATCCCAGATCCATGTCATGTAGGCATGGTTCTGATTCGTGGTTCTGATTCATCTGTATCTTGCCATTCAGAAACTATGAGCCAAAAAATGGTTCAGAAATAATGAAACACGAAGGGTTCTAGGAGACATGAACTTAGAAGTGAGTATTAGGAGCTCCCATGGAAACAGTCCTCACTGGAGTGTAAGCTCACAGACCGAAGTGACAAAGGCACAGGAGCTGGCACTGCACTGAGGGAGGGTGTGGCAGCGTCCGTGACAGACAGAGCTCATCCCCAGGAACTACTGATGCCAGGAATCTGAAAGTGTTTTCAGTGTTCAGAACAATTTTGAAAATCATTTGATAAAAATAAGGTATTAAGGAGAAACAACTAGGAAAAGAATTCAGTAAATGTTTGGAAATAAAAACTGTAATCATTGAAAAATATTTGTGCTAAATTGTAGAATAGATGTAGCAGACAAGAGACTTAGGACACTGGTAGATGATTTGGGAGCAATCATGAGAACCTACAGAAATGAAGAGAGGGAAAATATGGAAGAACAGTTAAGAGATAGTGAGTAGAGAGGCGAATCTCCATTGTAAGCCTAATATGCTTTCCCAAAAGAAAGAAAAGAGAAAGAGGGAGAAGCACCATTTGAGGTAAAACTAGTGGAGAAATTTCCAGAAATGAAGGAAAACATAATTCCTCAGACTTAAAAATTATATTCAGTTCTAGCAAGAAAAGTTTAAAGTGGGCAACTTGGGTCTTACTTGTAGAGATTCAAATTCACCCAATATTGATCACCATAAATATTTATAACCTTCAATGTTTCCTGGCAGACCTTGGACCCATTCTTGGAACATACAGTACTCCAGTACTTTAGTTGGTAAATTGTGAGATAGAGCAATAGTTAGACAGACATGTGGGCTCAAGACAAGTCATTTTACTTCACTGGGAGCTAGTGGTCATATTCAAATGTTGATAGGAAGGATCTAGTTGAGGGAGGAGTTTAAACAGACAAGAAAGAAAGGAATAGTTGATATTCTAAGATTTCTGAGATGGCGGGAGAGGATTGGATCTAAACCCAGGTGAGTGCTGGCCCAGAAGAAGTAGATACACCTGTGTGTGTGGTAGTAGGAAGGTGAAGAGTTCTGTCTGATTCCATTTCTAGGATGATTTTAGCTTTAAATGACATAGGTATCAGCATCAAAACATTCAGCATTCCTATTTGTAAATTACTGAGACCAATTTAAATACAAAAAGAATACTTGGCTGAGAAACTTAGAGCATCAGACTGGGAAAAAGGCTGGACCCAGGGAGTGCAATGCAGGGGCCGGGACGACAACTGAACCCTCTGACGGAACCAGCTTGCAAAGCCACAAGCAGCCCGGTGGCAGTCTTCACTGTGGCACCGCGTGGAGGAGGCTTGCTACGGCTCCTGCTACTCCTGTGTCTGCTCCTTTGGAACCTAGAATTTGCTGCTGCCCCAAGAGATTCTCCATGCCCATTTGGAGCAGCTCCAATCCCCTATCTCCAGTCTAGGAATGTGCTTCTGATTGGTCATTATCGTTCACCTTGGCTGCAGTGAAGCTAGCCTGGTCTGTTTGGTTACCTGATGGACTCTGCTTCTCTTGCAGACCTACATAAAGAAGCATCCCCTCATCATAGGTAAGGAGTTTAGGTAACTAAAATTATCCACCAAGAATTGCTGCTACATCCCATGGAGCACTTCCATATGAATTAGTAAAAGATGCCCCATGGAAATAGATGCATCTTTGTGCATTAGCCATTGGAGTACCTTTGAGAGGATTTTTTTTAAGTACCCTTTTCTCTAGGGGGGTCCTTTCCTGAGTCAAGGTGTTCAGTCTGGCAAGCAGAATGCTGCTGGATGTTAGTCCCCACCCTTGCTCCTCAGCTGGGTGTCCTTATTCATGATATAACCTACCTAACTATATATAACGTATATAATATACTTCCCGATGGCTCTCCACTTGCCAAGGATAAGGGGATTAAGTGTGATCATAAAACCTCATGCACAGAAGTGGCAGATTTAGGCGGTAGCGCTGATCCTGACTCTATAATCCATATGGCCTTTATTTTACAACCAGCCTTAAAGCCATAAAATATTGCTTCACAATTGGCAGATGTTATCAGAAAGGCAAATAAACTCCCTTTTTAGTGTTGTTGTTGCTCTTCTCCACGTCCTCATCTGAGTGAGTGCAGAAGTTTGACCAAGTTTGATAAATTCAAGTACTCTTATTTTGACTCAAGATTTGAAAGGTCTTACAGGAATTTTCTGAGTCTCGTCCTGAGAGATTCTTCTTCACAAAAAAATTTTTCTTAGCCTAGAAAATCCAAGCTGTCAGTCTTGAGTCAGTCTAGGAAATGTGACTGGCTTTAGGAAAATGTGTCACTGAGAAGTTGAAGATTTGCTTCCTTTCTCTCTACCTTGTACTTCTCCTCTCCTCTCATGGGTCTGTGCGTTTCTAACGCAAGCCAGGTATAAATCACTTGGTGACATGTTGACTTTTTTTATGACCCTCAAAAGGACTGAGAGTATGTGATCACACTGAGGGTTCACTGTAGGATAATTCTAAGAGGACACGGAACTGCTTCCTAGACTGTAGCCGTAAGAAAGAATCAGCAAAGACAAGAAAAGAGCAGTCACTCAATAGTTTGGCCTTCAATTACATAGAAAAAGAAAACCAACTTAAAATAGAAAAGAATAAAATAAATTTGTTTTTTTACAATAGACTTATTAAAGGAAGATGAATTAGAGTGCAAGTATGCTTTCCTCCTAAGCTAAAATTCTTGTGTTTTGTTCTCATCAGATTGAAAATAAGACACAAACAGAAAGTCCAGACCTCCTTCTGCCACTTCTTGTTCCTTCCTTTGATTTCATCCCGTGATGTTGTCACAATCAGGTCCTCATTAGCCCTCAGTAGTGGCTCCAGAATTTCTGGATGAGAGACTTTGGGGCTGTTAATCCAGATGGAAGGGTGTGGCCAGGGCACTGGTGCAGGCCTACCTTCGCATTGAAAGCACACTGTTTCAGATTAGCTCATGTTTTTATCATGTGAGTTTTGAGGGATGAGAGCTCTGTACTCTCCAAGCTACCCTTTGCTGCTATTGTTGATACGCATACTGCAAAAGGAATGTCTTCAGTCTCCCAACCACTGTCTTCCAGTCTTCTCATGTATGGTCAGCACATATGTGTTAATGCAAGTTGCCTGAACACGAATCCTGTTTTACATTTCCTGACCAGACATTCCAAATCTGGTTGTGGAGAGCTTGTTCACTTGAACCCTTAATATGCCTTTTTCCTTTTTTTTAAGAAACACAAACCATATTGTCCAGAAAAAAAATTCCTGACAACTAACCAAAATGACCAAGATTTGTTCACTGAAGCATCCACCCGCTCCCATTAGGATCTCACTCCTGTCTGAATCTCCATTTCAAACAACGGTGACAATGGAGGGGTTAGAAACAAAACAGGCCTACAGGAGAAATAGTGTCTTAGACACCAATTGGTACCTGAATTAAAAAATTTGAAGGATGTTAAATTTCCTTTCAGAAAAGTTATACCAATTTACAATTTCACAATGTATTTCAGAGTGTCTGTCTCCTACCTAGCCTATCCTGTTTTCTAAACCAAACTTTTAGTTTTGCCAAACAGAAAGATGCAAAATTACACCTTATTTATAGTTATTTTGACTCATTTTAATCTAATTATACAGAAAGTCAAATATCTTATCTGTATTTGTCCATTGTTATATTGGGTTTAAATACTAGTTTAAAATGGTCATTTTCTCTTAATATCATACCACTAATATTGCTCTATAGCTTTTAAAATAATGGTGTTTTCATTGAAAAATATCAGTACCAAATGTAACTAAGTAGTCACTATATAAATTTCAGGTGAAGTAGTTCATTGAAAGATGAGTTAATGATGGAGGAAAACTGTGAAGAATAATTATGATATTTACCAGGTGGGGTAGGAGGCAAAAGTACCCCGAATAGAAGAAGTCAGCATGAGTAAAGGCATGGAATTATGAAAATATAGATCAATATCGAATGGCAAAAGTACAAAGTGGACAAAACCCAATGCATAGTAAGGATTTGATTATGCAGATTCTTAAAGGCCACACTAAGGAAATTTAATGTGTAAAAATAATGGGTTATATATATTTTTTAACACTTTAAAAAATATTTATTTACTTTTAGGGAGAGGGGAAGGGAGGGAGAAAAAGAGGGAGAGAAACATCAATGTGCGAGAGATACATCGATAGGTTGCCTCTTGTATGCCCCCAGCTGGGGACCTGACCTACAACCCAGGCATGTGCCCTGACTGGGAATTGAACCAGTGACCTTTTGGTTTTTAGGCTGACACTCAATCCTCTGGGCCACACCAGCCAAAGCTATATTTTTATATAGTAGATGGACATTTGGAAATAGCACTGGACCAATGGAGGAAAAATTTGGGTCAGGGAACCTAAATAATCGAGTTGAAAAATAATAAAGGCCAGGACAGAGAAGGACTGTGGGAATGCTCTGAGGGGAAAGTATTGATCGAACTTTTTTCAAGATGGAATTGACAGCATATGGAAACCAACTGGTCCTAGGAATGGGAACGAGGGATGAATCACTGATGTTTCCTTGATTTTTTGCTTAGTTGTCTAGGTGGATGGAAACACCTTTAACTGAAGTAGGTAACACAGAGAAAGGTCAGATTCTTTTGTCAGGTAAGGGTGTGTGGGGTGAAAATGGGTACAAGATAGGTCCAATTTTAAATTCAAGGTACATATAGGAGGTTGAGGGGAAGAGCCAGGCTTTAATGTATTCATTCATTCAACAAATATTAAATTCCTACTCATCCAGGTCCTGTTCTAGGTTCGGGAGATACCATGGCAGGAAAGACAAAGTCCTGGCTTTGACAGAAGTTGTATCCTAAGGGAAAGTAGCTAGAACATCAATTTCAGATTTATAAGAAGTACATTTTACTAACGAGGAACATTAAGGCACATGGAAGCCTTTTGCAGAGTTAATATGTATAGCATGTACACGTCCCTCTTACTTAGCATAATTTTTGCATATTAAAATGTTATGAAGATTTATGGTTTTGTTTTGTTTTATTACATGCTGTTGTTTTGGCTTATCCATTTTGAAGCCGGGGCTTTGCTCATCAATGACGTCCTCATTTATTACAAAGTCATATAGGAAATTGTGAAACACATTATAATGATTTGTTTTATGACAAAGTCTTCGGAAAAATTGGTGGTTAAACATACCTCCCTAAGCTTCAGTTGGCTTTGTTTGCTAACTAAGGAGATTGTGCAGATGACCTCAAATGCCACCTCCCTGAGCTACGTCAAATCTGTCCAGTGTGGTTTCCTTGTCCTGTCATTTCAACTCTTCTCAATGACATCCTCAGTTTTCCTTCGTCATCCTGCTGTGCCCGCCCTGTCTCTCATGCTTCCTCTGATCCTGTCACATTGGTGCTGCTGATTCTGGGGAAGAAAAGCTCACAATCTTGCATTTTAATGACACTGTGCAGTATTGGTTTGTAATCTCAACAGAGTTCTCAAAATGGCCCAGCAGTTCCTCCGAGCCTCTCTTGAAGCTTGCTCTTATTTTCTTTTTTTTTTTCTCCTTTGGTTTATTTGTTTGTTTTTTGGCTTGCTCTTATTTTCAACAGTGGCCAGGTCAGGCCGTCAGTACTATTCACAAATCTAAAATAATCAGCCTCCTTTCACCCTCAGTGGATGACCTTGCTCATCGACACAGAGGACATACCTCGCTCAGTAAATGACTCAGACGGGAGCTCCCTCCAGTGCAGGCCCCAGTGCCCGCTGAGTTACGTGCCCAGGCATGCAACCTTTCCCCCTGACCTTAGAAGAGGAGCCCCCCACCTGCACGTGACTCGTCGTCCCCATTGCCCTCAGATGCTCTGGGTCCCATCTCCTCCTACCGTCACAGCGACTTTCCCTTCTTGACCATCCCTTCTCCCGTCTCTCCAAACTGTCCCTCTCTAGGTTTATTCTTAACAGTTATAAATCTGCATAGGATTTTCCTGTCTTAAAAACAAATTACCACATGAACCACCGTGTTCATCCCACAACTCCCTCTAGCTACCCTCTCAAAGCCAAACTTCTGGAAAGAGTTGTCTACTCGCACTATGTCCGCTTGTCATCTCCCTCACCCCCCGCCCTCCCAGGACGGCTCCAGTCTCCATGACCGATCCAAAGGTGTTGACTACATGAAAATGTTTGACTGATTGAATGATATTAAATATCCCAGGTCACTCTCAGCTTTTAAATAATTTGTAGGATTATAAATTAATAAGGGTTTTCCACCTGAAATATATAAGAACATCATCCCTTATTAGAAACAATTTACATTGGGTAAGTCATGCTAAATACTTGATTACATTCATTTGATGCAAAGCATCTCTTTTCTCATAACTGATCACTTAATGAAATTTAGAGGAAAAAAATACATGCTACCCTTTGATAGATCAGATTTTGATTGGAAAAAAAATGACTCCATAGAGTCACTCTTTTGAAGTAAATGTGGAGACGAGATTAAACTATGGATGGCTGAAATTGCTTTCAACCTTAAGTCTTTACCTCCCAGAAGTCACTGCTTGTCACACAGATGTGCCTGAAGGGTACTCTTATTTTGTACTACAGTAATTTTCACTAATAAGACCAGGCTAAAACCTGTAGGTAAGATAGGAAGAGTTTTCTGGTCAGTGACATAGGTTTGCTCCTTGTGGCCGGAGGCTGGATGCAGTCTTTCTTATGTTCTGCGTGTGAACATCATACACACTCAGAGAACACCACACGGCACACACCAAGGACTACATACGTCACGTTATGCCTCTAGATGACAGCAGCCATTTCTTAAAATGAAAACTTTATCTTTCCTGCTTTGCTTGGATAGGAGTATGCCCTTGTTTTATTCCAAATGTGGCCTTTTCAAGTCAGTCCAGCTCCCTCCGATTACCTTGAGGTTATTTATCTTGCACACATGACCCGTCTTGAGAACAGAGAATAGCGGTGAAGTTTTGCTTTCTTTAAAGAACCACAAAGAGAAGGGTGGCACCCTTTGGCTTAAAGATAATAAACAAATAACAAAAGCCAAGGCCCTGTGAAATGGTGGCACAGGGCCCTTTGTGGCCACAAACATTATTTCCTCCTGTCTTCCCAGGGCTACGTGGTATTTTAGGGGCACCTGCTGATGGTATTAGCTGCCAGAATATTGCTGGCACCACATGGTACAAAACAACAAAGGAGCAAACACAGGGCACTGCTGGCCAAGTTGGCCCGGCAGGCTGCCACCGTGAATACACAAAGAGCGGCCACACCATCCACATCCTGCTGCGTCCCTAAAACATCTCCCTCGTCTGCTGCTCAGCCTTTCCTCCCCAACCTTTGTCCCTGTGAGAGGGAACCTCAGTCTAGCAGTGGGGATAAAAGATTGAGTGGGTCACTCCGAGTGACCTGGGGAGGCACAGAAACCCTCACGGGGCAGGGTGAACATTCCAGAGAAAAACTACTCGAATTAAATCACACCCTTAATCTGGCAGGGACTGGGGCACCATTATATTCAAAGCACAGGTTATTTGTTTTTGACATGTAACTTTGAGGCTGTCAAATCTGTTCCTGAAAACTCCTGTCGGATCCATCACAATATGTTTTAATTAAGTTGTCTCTAAATCCTACTACTCCGTTAAAAAGTTTAATCTACTTTGAAAGTGAGACTTTGAGGCACGCAGTGCTGAAATGACTATCCCTGTGGCTTTAGGTATAAAATTTCACTATTAGAAATATAATCATTGCTTGCTCCGGGATCTGTCAAAGCACATATTCAATTATTAATAGCCCACCAGAGTTTTCTTAGAAATAGGATGCATTAGAGCAGGGCCATGAGAAAGACACAGAAATGGAGGCATAAAGGCAAAGAAGTGTAAACTGGGAACTCTTGAAAAAAAAACTGTTGTTCATTTCACATTTAAAAAAACAGGGCTGGATCTAACACAAAACTCACATTCATAACAACAGCAGCCGTATATCTGGCAACCTAGGAATGAACGCGTTCCGAACATGCCAATCATAAAGAAAATGAAAACAGTCATGCCAGACTACGATGATTTGTGTGTGCATGCTCTTTCCCCCCTCTGACACCCTGTAGAATGCTACCAAGGCCGGGGGCATAAAGAGTAGGGAAGAAAGGAATGGCTGACAGGGAAGGCTGCAGCTCTGGGGTAGGATGTGGTAGTGCACTTCCGGCCGTAGACTGGGTCCTAGAAATGGACAGAGCCTTGGCTAAGTCAAGAGCTATTAATTATTGCATAAATCATAATAAAATCATTGGGTAAAAATGTGTCACCAAAAGATGAGAGAATCTTTCTTGGTAGAACTACCCCGAAAGAAGGTGAAGTGGCGGAGCCGAGAGTGTACACTGTCCCAGATGCTGTAAAACTCAGACTCCTTGTGTTTGGGGACGGCGTCTAGGAAAAGCAGCTCCCAACAGGCCCAGTAGAGTGGGTGTCATGTATGACAGCCCACTTCTGCTTCCATCCCTTGTGACTGTCCCCTCCTCTGGAGAGTAAGGGGATTGGCCTGGTTGTGTTGAAGATCTCACAGCTCCAAGTTCCAAAATTCTAGAATATGCTCATTCCTGGACCACAGAGCTTGCAAGTGGGTAGCATTCACTTCATTTTAAAATCTGAATGAATTGCCACTATTTAAAAATTGGAATATATTACAGAAAATTATGGATACCCAGCTTCTCTTGAAAATAGGACTGTTCACATCATTTTTGGGAGTCCCGTGCAAGTTAAATATGCAAACCCCTTGTTCATAAATGAGTAAGGGTTTCAGGACAGCGGAGCAGGAAGCACGTGTGGGCCCTTCCCAGGCAGTGCAGGCCTGGTGTGACTGCGCAGGTTGCATGCCCGTGGAGCCAGCACCAGTCAAAAAATCTGAGGAGCTGGTGGCTGGGCCCACATTTCTCAGACAGCAATCGGTGGGAGCAGAGCGGTGGCTGTCCCTGTGAAACACTCCCCGTATTTCCTACACGGAGGCCAGCTGTCAGTCAACCTACATCACGGCATTTGCTCAATTGTGTTTCTTTCACCCTGTCCTTACTGAGCTTATTTATATGACTTGTCTGGCCCCTGAAGAAATGTGAGTTTGTGTCCTTTGGTCGAAAGGTTAAAACTGCCCATACAGAGACAGAGTTACTGATTACCCATTGGGGGCAGTGACCCACTACAAGGCTTTTATTGATACTTGAAAGTGGGAGTCACCCACACTCAGGCTGGACAATTCTTTTGGTTCTAAGTGCGATCAAGGGAGCGGGGTTACATCAAATAATGCAAGACTGCAAGATGGATGACACCTTCACTTTAGGATTCAAAAAAGTCTGTTATTTTATGAACACCTGAAAGATTCTGTTCTAAAAACTAAAAAGGAAAAGAAAAAAAAAAGGCCCATGAAATTAGCAAGCATCAAGACTAGTTTTAAAATGAACACTTATGCAAAGTGTTGAGTATCAGTCATTCTCTTTGACCCCGTCTGATGTCCTCTGATGAAGCTTTCTCCTGCAAAGAAGACCTCATGCTCTTTGGGAAACTGGGGTAAATCTGCAGGGCTTAGCTCTTCCTGAATGGTCGTATGTTCCAAAAGCACGTGCTTTGTTCTCTTGAGCCTCAGAACTAACCATCAGCTTGCAGTGTATTATGGACCAAACTATGGCTGCTGTTTTGCTAAGAGCACATAAAAATATCTTTCTGTCAACAGTTCCTTTTCCCCTTTGTTTGAACCCGTTGTGATTCCTGGCACCACAGACTATTTCAGTTTTCTGGACCATTTCCAGGCTAGGACTTGTTTCTATACAAGATTTGTTCTATACAAAACCTGACAAGGTTCAATGGTCAGGGTTCTGGCTGACTCATTCTGCCAGATTTCTCCTGCTTGGTCAACATTCTTTATACCTCATTTCCTAGCCGGCCTTTGCTAGCACTTTTACACTCATCTAACTTAACCACCCACATGGTAAATATTTGGTAAGTACTTTATACATGACTAAATAAAAACATAACAGATTTATCCTTTAAGTGACCAATATGATGAAAATATGATGCTTTTTAATGCTTTTAAAAACTCTTGTTATTTTTGCTCTTAAGCCAAGATATTCACAATACTTTATCTTCAGTCACAACAGATCTTTTTCTCAAAAATGCTTGAAGAAAAACATTGATTTTCTAGAGCCTTGTTGTAGCCCAGGAAAAATGAAAGGATTTAGTAAAATGTATTTTTAGCATGTCTCCAGTTTTGCAGTTATATTTATTTGGTTCTACTGCAATTTATGCTTACTGCCCTGGGCATGTAAATTGCAAGTATTCCTACATGTATGTCTAAATTTTGTTCCCTTGTTAGGAAAGTCCTTAAGGAAGGAGACTGTGCTCTGCCCTTGAGGGTCATCCTCTTGCCCCCTTGCACCTGCAGGGCGCTCTGTGTCCTGTGGTTGCTCAGTAGGTACGGGGCCGAGTAAGATAACTTGATGGCTACAAGCCTTGAGCCACTCAGCCGCAAACTTTCTTCCTCTTCCTCTTTTTCTCTCTTCAACCATTTAACTTCTTACCTAGTTATTTGAGAATTTCAAGTTTTGGGACTCTGTGTGATATTGCTTTTTAAAATAATGGTTCTATTTTCTACTCGTGGTTTTCACACCAACTCCAGCAAAGGTAGGGCACTCTGGCTTCAGGTCTTTGTGACTGGAATCCTTCTCCTTGAGTTCTCCGCTACCTTCGCCCTTTTCCCACATCAATCTACCTGCTGCCCTCAGACATACCAACCCCAAATCTGCCTTCACCCTCAGGGTTTCTCCTAGCCGTCTTACGTGAGTTTGCCATATGGCTCGCAGTGGTTAAGCACCGATTGTCAATGACTTTTCCAAGAACTTTACATATATGATTTTACTTAGTTTCACAAAAGCTTATGAAGTAGGTGCAAATATTATCAAATTTCATTGATTTTCTGACACATTACTGAAATAGAATGTGGCTTAAAATGAAGTATTGGCAGCATTTAAAAAGCTTTATGGCATATCATTTTATTTTTTGAAAGATTTTATTTATTTTTAGAGAGAGGGGAAGGGAGGGAGAAAGAGAAGGAGAGAAACATCAATGTGTGGTTGCCTCTCACACGCCCCCTACTGGGGACCTGGACCGAAACCCAGGCATGTGCCCTGTCTTGGAATTGAACTGGCGACCTTTCAGTTTGCGGACTGGGGCTCAATCCACTGAGCCACACCAGCCAGGGCTAAATATGTTATTTTAAAAACCAATGATTCTTTTAATTTTGTGATTTAAAAGTTAATACATAGTCACTGTAAATGCAGAAAATTTAGAGAAAAAATGTAAATCAACTTGAATCCTACTAGGTTATTACCATTTACCATTGCCAACATTTTGATATATTTCTTCCTACCGTTTTTCCCCTTATGCGCATTCGTGTACATTTATAGCACTGGTAACATAGCAGTGATGCAGTTTTGCATCCCTCACTTTTCATTCAGCATTGTATGGTGAGCATTCCCCCGCATTGTCACATGTCCTATGACGACATAACTTTGAATGCCGTCCCACTTACTATTGTAGGGCTGTGCTATAATTGAACATTTAGATCGTTGCCAGGTTTCACTATAAGCACACGCAATAAATGACCTTATTACCTACTTAGGGTTCCAAAAACAGTTTATGTTTCTTGTTCAGTTGTCATGTTCTCCTCAGTTTATCAGTAGAATGAAAAGAGTATGTGCCTCCCATATAGAAGAGCTGTGAGCGTGAAGTGTCTGCAAAATCCAGAGCTCAGGTGGGAAACATTTCCCCAAAGAGAACACCAGTGGCTTCCTATGGAGCCGCTACTTGGCATTGTTCAGCCTCTTTGGGAGGGAATTTTATCCTCACCAGAAAAGGCCCAGGCAGTAAGTGTGCTTGAGGTTGAGTTACCATAGCAACAAGGCCTCTGCTCCATACAAATTCTGATCCCGTCATTGAGGTAAAGGCTGCAGACTGGACAGAACCCTGCTTTCCAGTGATGGTTTACAGACTGTAGGACACATGGAAACAGTGGATACGGAAATCGTGGGCTGGGAAATTTGATCTATTCACTTTCAGGGCTTTTCACCTTCTTAGTCTCATTTTCTTCTTACCTCTTCTCACTACTGGCAGTGGAGAGGAAAAATCGGCAAGTAATCATCACAGCAAAGCTTAGTCTTAAAAAAGGCCACAGCGAACTGAAGAAAGGCAGGTGGAAGAGTTGGAAGGATGAGTGCACGTTCCTGGCAGCCCATCCGCTAATTCCCAGAAAGACATTGTGTACCTGTTGCCACCTGCACAAAATAACCTGTCACCTGTGGCTTTTATTTTCTGGGGACATTCATGTTCACTGTTGTGATTAAAATGTCTCTTGAAAATTAATGTCTCTTGGAAACTAAGGGATATTTTCCCAGTATTCCTAATTAAAAGTCTTCAGTAACATCTTTTAATTTTCAGTGGAATAATCTAGAATTCTCTAAGTAACCATAACTTTCTCTAAGTGAAACTAAGGCACCCCATTATCTCTAACTGTTCTGTCCTCATCAATAGCTGCCGCATGTCACCTACAGGTGTGACACCGTGCTCGGTGCTCCAGGGATCACCATGTGCAAGCGCTGCTTTCCCAGAGGCTGCCAGCTGAGCTCAGTCCGAGAGCGCGCTCGGGATCAGGGAGATGAAACGGAAGAGTGAATCGAGTGGCGTTTGTGCGCGGGGGTAGAAGCCAGGTAACACACAGGGTCCAGCACAAATTACACCCCTTTTAATTACAAATCATAAGTATGTAATCTGTAACCTAACAATATCACACTCAAGCACACCATATGACATTTTAGGTGAAACGTTCAAATTAAAACTATAAATTATTATACCTGGGAGTGGTGGAGGGAAAATGGAGACAACTATACTTGAACAACAATAAAAAAATAAAATAAAATTATTACACCCATATTATTGCCCGACCAACCACACTCAAGCAGATTTTACTTCTGCTGGACCCTGTACATTTGTATTACTAATACTTTCTAGAGTTCACATTTTAGAAACTTTATGTGGATCCTGGCCTAATTTTTATTATTCAGCATGAAGTAATGAATATTTGTTTGGAGACTAACGGTGCCAGTTTTCAGGGTGGCTCTTATACATCGCTAAAGCATGGTCGCCGTGCACTAAGTAGTCACATGCCAGGGAGGGGAGAGAAGGTCTCCAGACTCGCCATAGTACAAGGTGTTGTCTGAGGAGGGGACGGGACAGAGCCAGCATTCCGAGGAAGAAAGAGCTGGGCAGTGTAAGGTAGGGCTCAGTGGGGACTTGACTGTGAAAGTGGGTTCAGAATTTATCCTTAGAAATCTGGCAAAAGGAACCTGATGAGAAAAGACTCCAAAAGGGAAAATATCATAATGAATTTGGGCAGCTATACAGATTTTGGGCTGACTGCTTGAATAATATGGAATATTTCCTGATGTGTGAGACCATTTTTCTCTTTAATATTTCCATTTCAGTAAAGATACTACTATTTAAGAATCCCTCTGAATTTCCTATGAAATAAGATGGAGTGTATGCACACCAAATACATACTACAGGACCAAATAGGAAGAACTAAGCTGAACTTTAAAAAAATCATGTTTAGAGAGGGTTTAAAGTCATGATCATTATTGTTTATCTCTTTTCTCAAGTTCTCGAAACAGTTGGTAGATTTTGGCTGAAGAGAAAGAAACATTTTGGAACTATGTAGTATGGTTTTGTGTATCAAGTTTGCCAGTAATTTAAAATCTGCCTTTCTCTGCTTACTGAAAGTAAAATATATGCCGGTCCCTTTATGCTACTGGAGCATGCACAGCACATTTATTCCTACTTTATTTTAGTGCAATCACATAGTTTTTACTCATGAGATGGTGTTATTATTATAGGTTCAAGATCCTCACAGCCGTTTTATTGGGTTGGCCAAAAATTGTGTTGGTTTTTTTCCATAAGACGGCTTTAGTAGCACTTAATTGTTTGTAACTTCATCTGAAACAATTTGTTAGACTGTATTGTGACAGCTGTCATATCAGTGTGCATGTCAGAAAAAAACATCAAATCTGGTGAATTTTTGTGTAGCCATTTTAATTTTGAACATGGAAGAAAATAAGCAACGTTTTTGGCATATTATGCTTTATTTTTTCAAGAAAGGTAAAAATGCAAATGAAATGCAAAAAAAGATTTGTGCAGTGAGTGTATGGAAAAGGTGCCATGACTGATTGAACATGTCAAAAGTGGTTTGTGAAGTTTTCGTGCAGGAGATTTCTCACTGGACGATGCTCCACAGTTGGGTAGACCAGCTGAAGCTGAGTCAAGACATTAATGGCAAACAATCAATGTTATACCAGGTGAGAGATAGCTGATACACTGAAAATATCCAAATCAGTAAAGTTATTGGTGAAAATGAAAAGTGTCTTTTTGTCTTACGGAACAAACTAAATGAACTTTTTGGCCAATCCAATACCTTCATTGGAGACTCAGGCAATTAGCAGCCTGACCTCAGGGATGAGCTTGATTGACTCCTCACAGGACAGTTAGTTGTTTGCACAAAACAGTTGCTCCATTAAAAAACAAAATGCCCCTGGTAGTGCTTTTGAATTGTTTTTCAATTTCCTTGCCTGCAAAGATGCTAAGATTATAGCATGTTATAGTATAGAACACATTTTTATGATACATTTAAGTGCTATAACAGTTAAGTGATATTAAATTTTCACTTTTTGTTATTGTGATTTTTCATTTTCTTGACTTCATCTCTAATTAATTTTCTCTTAATTTAGGTTGCATATTAAACTATCAGTAAGTTTTTTTGGTGTGTGATGGAAATGTTCAAGCACTCTGTCTTGCTTAGAAATTAAGAAATCTCCTGAGAGACAAAGAATGCAACTTAACTGTTTTTATACAGCTTATTCTAACAACATCATGGCTAAATGCAGTGATTGATCTTGCACACCTAGAAATTTGACTTTTTTATAAATAGATTTATTAATTCTAAGAGCACAAACAACAGGTTATAGTGAAAAAGACTACTGGTTTCAAGCACTGCGACTCTCTGAACATCCATAGATAGAGAGCTTTGCTTTGGTGAAAAAAATTAAAAATATTCTTCTACCTAAATAATCATTCAAGCAGTATGAAGCAACTGCTGTATGGAAGATGTAGTAAAATGTATAAGCAGAGTTTACAGAAGATAATATGCATGTCCTCAAGAAGTTTACTATTTTATATTTATCATATAAACAGAACAGAAGAAATAAATCAAGGAAATTTAACTTATTATATATTTATTAAGCACCTACTGTACCCAATATTGGATACTAGAACCGTGAATTAGAAACTTAAATAATTTTGAAAGTGGTGACCACTTAAAATAATTCTAACAAAATACAATTTTAATAAAATAGTTCAAATAATAAGAGTGCGAGAATGGAGGTATAAATTATGTTCTATGGGGGAACTAATTAGTTGATTATCTGCTATCAACCCATCAGTGAAAGAGAGCAAGACAGAATTGTGAAACGGGAAAGAAGGGGTATATGAGAATGTTACCACTTGAATTTTGCTCTAAGCCATATTTTCTGAGTAAGAACTATATAGGAGACAACCAAATAATAAAATTTTCTCTTAAAAAGAGGAACAAACCTTTTTAATGTGTTCATAATTAAAAATTTCCCTCAAATTCTATCAACCTGCCAAATAACTCCTTTCTTTGGCTAAGTTGAGAATAGTTGCTTTAAAAGGCTGGCTATTTTGGCTTCCATTTCAACAACCAGGAAGTTCATGCCCCAAGAGGACCCACCATGGCTTGAGGTGTGGGCAGGATCTGCTGCACATTTAAGATGACATATGTGCTCTCCAGGATAAATTCAAAGGTGCCCAGGCTCAGAGGCACCTACTACTACTTTGAACTCTTTAGTGATTTTTTTTCAGATTTAAAAATCTTTTATTATTCTATTTTGTCCTATTGATTCTTTTACACGTATTTCCACTGTAGAGATGTTCCTGTGCTTTATTGTTTTATGCATTTCTTTAAAATTCCACACTAATGTTATTATACTATCTATAAAACCCTATCTATCTATCTATCTATCTATCTATCTATCTATCTATCTATCTATCTATCTATCCAGCATCTATGATGAGGTCGGTCTGGAAAAAGTCTAGCCATTGTTAATACAAAAAGAATGGTTTGTATGACAGTTGGAACCTGACAGCCAAGGAGAGTGGACTGGAATGCACATGCATGAACAATGATGACTCCACTGTACTGGACAGTGGAGGTGATAGACACCATTGAGCAAGCATGTGTACTGTGTGGCCATTGCATTCAAAATGGTTGGGTGAGTAGAACAATGAATCTGCATCAAATTTTGTGTTAAGCTTGAACATTCCTCCACAGAAACTATTTGTATGATCCAGAAGGCACTAGCTATTGGCAACTGATGATTGACAGCTTCATCATGACAACGTGCCCACTCATGCATCACATCTCGAGCAGAGTTTTTTGGCAAAACATCAAATCACCCAGGTGACTCAGCCACTTTACAGCCCAGATTTGGTGCCCTGTGACTTCTGGCTTTTCCCAAAACTAAAATCACCTTTGAAAGAGAAGAGATCTCAGACCATCAAATGAGATTCAGGAAAATACGACAGGGCAGCTTATGATGATTGGGAGCACTGTGAGTCCCAAGGCACCTATTTTGAAGGGGACTGAGGCATCATTGTCCTATTCACAATGTTTCTTATATCATATCTTCTTCAGTAAATGTCTCTATTTTTCATATTATATGTCTGGGTACCTTCTGGACAGACCTCAATCTTCAGCGATTTTCGTGGTGCAAGAATTTCGTCCAGCAGTCTACCCAGAAGTGAAGTTATAGGAATATAGGACATAAGCATTTTCATGTGTATTACATTTTTCCTGATGGCTCTAGAGTAAATGTACCAATGTAAACTCTTGCTCACATTTTGCTAGACTTCTTATTTCTCATGTCTTCTCTAATATTTGGTACTTTTTCTATTTTATCTAATCAAATGAGTATGAAATTATATCTTCTTATATTAATTTCTGCTTTTCCTGATTAACAGAATGAGATTAAAGATATTTTCATATATTTATTGGTCATTCAGTTTTCCTTGTAAGTTTTTTTTTTAATACCCTTGGTTATTTTTATACTTTGCTGATTTTGTCTTTTTCCAAATTGACTTGTAGGAGTTCATATTTTTCTGCTATTTATTTCATTCCTCCTAGTTATTTGAATTTACTGTTTAATTATTTTGCATTTAAAAATGATCAGTTAAATGAATTTATTGTTTTAGCATTCTAGTTGCTCCTTATCCTTACCAACACTTGATATATTAATCTCTTTCAGTTTAGCCATTCTGGGAAGTGTGTAGTGGAGTGCTACCATGCTTTTAAAACGATTACACATAGCTTTTAAAGTTATCTAAATTAATTTATTTAAAAACATTCTCAGTCAATACTAAATTATATTTGTCAAAATCTATTACCTATTTCTTTGCTCACCATTTATTTTTGCATCTATTTACTGCTTTCTTGGTTTGATTTCCTTCTTGATGAAGAATGTTAGAAGTTCTTTCAGTGGGAAAATAGTATGCTATCTTTATCTGTTTATCTAATTATTTTGCTTTCACTAAGAGATAATTTAGTTGCGTGAGGCAGTTGGAGATGTCTATTCTTTTCTCTCAGCCTTGGAAAAATTGTTTTCCCCATTGTTTTCTACTAATCATCATTGCTGATGAGAGAGTCTGGTACTAGTTTGTTTCTTTGCAGGCAATATATCTTTTCTTTCTGGTGGCTTTTAAGATTTTCTCATTTTTACGTTGATTTGCCAGAAGGTCACATTACTACCTTTCGGCATTTTACTATATGTAAATGTATCTATATGTGGACTGACTTTCATTTTTCTTTCTGCTGAAAACTTGATGAAATCCTTCAACTTGGAGATGTAGATTATTCACACTCATTACTACTTTGAATATTCTCTATTTTCTCTAGAAATGCTTAGCCCTCTTTATTCTTTTTTCCCACATCTTAAATTCTCTTTCATACTTTTTCATTTATTTATCCCTTTGTGCAGGATTTTACATGATTGTCTTGAATGTCTCTTCTAATTCACTTGTTCTAACTTTATTAGTATACTGTTACATTTTTCCTTTTGAGCTTTTAAACATTGTAATTACTATATTTTTCTAAAATTTATGTTGAATGATTTTTCAGATCTTATTTTTCTTTTACATACAACCCTGTTTTTGTCTTTGGATTTTTTTTCTTTTCCATTTGAACATTGTAAATAATGGGAAATCCCTTTAAAATTGTTCCATTGTCTCCATTCCCAGCGTGTTATAAAAATCCTTTATTTATTTGCCAGCTCACTCTTATGGTGATTACTTTATTCAGAGAGATTGTGATTTCTTTAAATCATAAACTCTTCTTCCGTAGGGTTCCTCTCTCTGGCAGTCCTCTGTGCATGGGCTTTGGTAAATTTTATGTTAGCTTCTCACTTTGTGTATCCCACGAATTAAGACCTCTCTCCTTGAACAGACCAGGCTTAAGTTTTTAATTTCTGGTGGCTGATTATATTTCAACACACAGCTGCGGGGAGATAACAAGCTTCCTTCTAGTTGCTCCAGGCATTTCTTGTTTCCATTTCATTTATGGAAGTCTTTCCTGACCCCTTGCGTGACTCACGAAGCTTAGTCCTAGCCCTCTGCTTTCGGGTCCCAGGGCTTCGTTTCCCTTTCCCAAGTCATCCAAGTCCCCAGCTCTGAACTGATCACTTGTTCCTGATTTCTGTTCAGCCTCTTGGCATCAACTCCAGCTCTGCACTCTCCCTTCGAGTTACTTTGCATGTCTGGCATCTGAGAATTGCTTTCTTTCTTTTTTTTTTCCTGTTTCACTCTGGACTATGTCTTGAAGGTCTCTTATCAGTTAGGGGTTGTTATACATTTGCCAGCATTTCAGTATCTGCACAGCAGCTCAGGAGGTTTCCTGTGTCCAGTGTGTCTTCTACAAAGGCTGACAGTCCGGGGTCGTCATGTGGGCAGGCAACTTGCCTGCCTTGAAGTCTGCTATGGGAGTTACTTCTAAGATGGGTAGAATAAGTTTAGACTTATGCCCATTTTTACTAATTCAGTAGCCTTTTACAATGAAGATAAATCTTTAGAAATATGAAACTTGAAGCTTGAAAAGTATCACTGACAGAGGAGGGTTAACAAAGATATAATTTCTACCAGCATGCCATAATATTTTATGTCCTACCATTAAGAATTATCCTTATGTAGTTAATTCTTTATTTCTAAGTCTCTTAAAAATCACTATATCATAATAAGTGATTCGTACTTCAATAAATCATTCCCTTACTGGCATCTGATTATTTTCTAATAACAACTATCTAAAACACACCATGTAGGAGTGTTGATTTTGATGGGAAGAAAGTTATGTGAGAGAGATCAGACTATAAAAATGCCTCACATAATGTGATTTTCTAATTTTATGAATGGAAACATGTATGTATACATATGTACACATATATGTATGTATATATGCATATACAATATTTTAAACATTTTAAAGCATAATTTAGTCTTCTATAATTACAGATTTGATTTTAAATTTATTTTTTACTACAATTAGTGCTAAATTCTTATAAACTTTTAAAAAATAGCATTTCTTAATTTTTGACAGCATAAAAATATAATAACTTTGGAATGCAAGAAATAACTGGAGTTTTAAAAGAAAAACATTAATTTTGTTGTTAGGATTTATCTTCTGTCAGATTTAGAATGCCTCAGTGCTTTTACAAAAAAAAAAAAAAATGAGCTACATCTTGTAGAAATCTGGAAGCAGCATCCCTCAGAATTAACTGTCAACAGCTAGCCAGTCCGGAGGTTTTGCCCCTCTGTCAAGCTTGCAAAGTGAGTTTGCTGAAACCTGTGTGTGAAAAGATACTCAATCTGCTTTCCATGGGTTGCCAAACTATGTCCTTAACTATCATTTAACATGCTGTGTTTAGATACATTTAAATTTTTACTTTTCTATAAGGAAGAATTTGTTTAAAGTCATAGGAGTAGGAGGGAACAGTGCCCACGCCCTTTTGCGTCCACAACCTTTAGAATTGATCTTGCCCTCCTGCCTGTGAGTTTGAGGCAATCAGGGTGTTAGGGGCTGAATTGTGATCCACCCCCCCCAACACTCAGGAGTTGAGGTCCTAACCCTCAGTATCTCCGAATGTGACCCCGTTGTGTTTGGAGATAAGGTCTTTAATGAGATAGCTTAGTTAAGCTGAGATCTTTAGGGTGGACCCTAACCTGATCTGACCGGCGTTCTTACAACAAGGCACACACAGAAGGAAAGGCCACGTGAGGACAGAACAGGAAGGTGACGTCTGCAAGCCAAGAAGCGAAATCTCAGGAAAAACCAACCTGCCAACACTGTAATCTTGGACTTTTAGCCGTCACAAGTATAAGAAAATAAATTTCTGTTGCCTAAGCCACCCAATCTGTGGCATTTTATTACAACAGTCTTAGCAAAGTAATAGACAGAGTAATCACTCCTTTTCTTTGGTCTTCATAGTAATAAATGGAAACTCCTGCTGGAGTTCCACTTTTTCCCCTGGATTTAGAGGCCTAATCAGGACTAGAATGTATCCTCCAAGCTTTCAACAAAAAATCAACAGACAAAACACATGAGCACCGTGGAGGAATCCTTTACTTTCTTGACAGTGTCAAAGTCATCTGTACACCTTTTGCCTGTGAGCATTTGCTGTTTTTCCTCTCTTGCTGTAAAGCATATGATATCATCTGACCATGCAGACTGCCTTAAAAGCCATCTGAATCTTAGAAATAAATTTGGAATAAATAAAAGATAGACAAGAAATATGAGTTCACATTTTATTTTTCATTCTACTACACAATGCAGATTTTCAATTTTTAAAACAATAAAAAGCATAGTTTACTGTAAAAAAAGCACCTTTTTCCTTCAAGACTCCAGTCAAACCACCAGAATGTGGTTCCTCCCTATCAAAGATCCTTGTCAGTATCTATTTTGCCATTAGCGAGCAGTCGTGGGGGCCGCAGTGGGGAGAGGATACTGCAACTGCCTCCATAGAAATCAACAAAGACACAAATTCCAAAAATTATTAATATGAGAAGTAACCTTTTAAAAACTGAAAAATAAAAAAACTCAGTAAAATATTGTACTTCATGCATCTAATTTTTAAAAATTCATTTCTATTAAATTTATTGAGATGACATTGGTTAATGGAATTATATAGGTTTCAAGTGTACTTGCATTTAATTTTTATTGCAAATATTTTATGGAACTGGGAATGTTTTATGTTTTGTATTTTTAAATTGTATTTTATTTTCTTTTTAGAAAGAGGGGAAGGGAGGGAGAAAGAGAGGACAACATCGATGTGAGTGAGAAACATTGATTGGTTGTCTTCCATAAACAGCCCAGCCGGGACCAAACCTGCAGTCCAGGCGCGTGCCTGACTGGGAGTCAAACTGGCAACGTTTGGGTTTGCAGGGTGGCTCCCAACCACCTGAGCCACGCAGGCTGGGGCTTTATGTTTTGTATGAAAAATACACTTCATGGGGCAGCTGTTCTGCACTCAAATCCTCTTACAGCGATTTCTTTTGTTTTATTGCTATCTTTTCTCCTTGGTCACCAACAATGATGTTAAAAGTAAACAAACGCTAGAAATTATAGTGCCATCATACATATTCGAAGAACTAGGGTGAAAGATTGTGTTTACTTCTTTGCAGACTCCAGAAGACATTTATAAAGTTAACTACTCCCAAATAATTCTCAAAAAAATATATAAAAGAGGATCTAATATTTTTTGTTTACTTGACTTGTATTTAAAACTGTTTCCAATCCTGTTCTCACTTTTCATCTCAGATCTACATTTTCAACTTACTCCTGACCACATGTAATGTTCATGTTCCATCAGCCAATGAAAGGCAATGTGTACAAATCAAATTAATTCTGTTGCCCCTGACCCCTAACTGTTCCTCAGCAGTTTCCCTTCCTCAGTAAGCAGCCCCACCTTCTACCCTCTGGCCAAGGCTCTTGTATGGTACCAGCTTCTCCCCTGCTCCCCCTGCACATCCTCAGTCTCTCATGGTCCCACCTGCACTGCTTCCTTTTCCCATCTCCATTGCCTTTGTCCCGAGGAAGCCATCACCTCCCACCCCGGTCACTGCAGTGGGTTATCCTTGGCCCATCTGCTCCAGGTCACTTTCCACATTGCCACTTTCCACATTCCACATTCCAAGGGGGTTGACATTTCTAAAATATCGATCTGATTTTATCTAAAACTGTTCAGTGGCTATCACTGCTCTTGGTAATGCCTAACTCTGTAACCTTATCTCTGGATACTTTTCTGTTCCAGAAAATGCCCACGCTCCTCTTTGGAGAAATGAACATTATACCATTCTGCTTGATATTCTCTCGCAGCTATACTTCTATGTATGCTTCATGTCTCAACTTATATGTCATTTTTTCCCTGGGAAACCCATCCACATGCTCTCAGCCTCAATTAAGGGCTGTTCCCAGGTTTGGTTACAGAGGTGTGTCTTTACCCATCTTAGTGCTTCATACTGCGTCGCAAACATCATCTCCCTTGACTGTGTCTCCCGCCAGTTTGAAAGCGCCAGAAGATAGAGGCAACTTTTCTGCTGTTCACTGTTGCCTGTGCACAGAGCCTGGCACATAATAGATGATGAACAAGTGTTTATGAAATAAACAGATAAAAAGTAATTAGTAAGCAAAGACTATACTATTTCCGATGGAGCCCTTATTTTGTCCTTTTGTCTGAATGTGTTAGTAGTATAACAGATTAAGAAAACATGCTTGAAAAATCCAGAAGGTACCTTAAGTGAACCTTTATCTTGTTCCTCAAACAGCTCTCAAGGGCAGTGTGATGACAGGGAAGGAAAGTAAATGGTACTGATTCCAAATGGATCAAAATGTTGACTCATTAGGCCATCCCCGGTATTTAATGATAGAGCAAGTAAGTGCATGCTATGACTCACTGCTCTTCCCAAATGCAATGTATTTTTCCCAGTAGTTTCTAATTAGTCAAGAAAAATCCAGCCTTATTTCTAGATTGCATATATACAAAGTGAAGGATACTTTAATTTTTAAAAAAATTGGATATTTAAAAATGAGTTGATGAGTGAAGCCTGCAAATTCTTAGCAAACAATGTATGAGAAATTGCCAACCTTCGCCAAGAATTTTACGCAGGGAGAGTCCAGGTATATAGACACCTCTTGTTTTTCTGTCCAGGAACATTGGGAATAATCCAAGGGAGTAGGAAATTATTATTGGACAGAGGGATAAGTTGGAGGCAATAGTTTCTTGTATTTGTATAATTTTATTTTTTAGGTATCATTTTATTGATTACGCTATTACAAGCTTTTCCAATTTTTCCCCCTTTATCCCCCCTCTGCCCTGTACCCCCCACACTCCAGCATCCCCCCCATAGTTCATGTCCATGGGTTGTAAATGTAAGTTCTTTGAATTCTCTGTTTCCTATACCATTCTTAACCTCTCCCCATCTATTTTATGCCTACCAATTATGCTGCTTATTCTCTGTACCTTCCCCTATTCCTTCCCTCCCCATTCCTACTGAAAACCCTCCATGTGATGTCTATTTCTCTGATTCCGTTCCTGTTCTAGTTGTGTGCTTGATTGTTTTTCTTTCTCTTAGGTTCATTTGTTGACAGTTGTGAGTTTGTTGTCATTTTACTGTTCATAGTTTTTGATCTTCAATTTCTTAGATAAGTTCCTTTAACTTTTCATATAATAACTTAGTGATGATGAACTCCTTGAACTTGACCTTGTCTGGGAAGCACTTTATCTGCCCTCCCATTCTAAATGATAGCTTTGCTGGATAGAGTAATCTTGGATATAGGTCCTTGCTTTCATGACTTCAAATGCTTCTTTCCAGCCCCTTCTTGCCTGCAAGGTTTCTTCTGAGAAATCAGCTGACAATCTTATGGGCACTCCTTTGTAGGTAACTCTCTCCTTTCCTCTTGCTGCTTTTAAGATTCTCTATCTTTAATCTTGGCTAATGTAATTATGATGTGCCTTGGTGTGTTCCTCCCTGGGTCCAATTTCTTTGGGACTCTCTAAGCTTCCTGGACTTCCTAGAAGTCTATTTCTTTTGCCAGATTGCGGAAGTTCTCCTTCATTATATTTTCAAATAAGTTTTCAATTTCTTGCTCTTGTTCTTCTCCTTCTGGCACCCCTATAATTCAGATATTGGAACGTGTAAAGTTGTCCCAGAGGTTCTAAGCCTCTCTTCATTTTTTTAAATTCCTGTTTCTTCATTCTGTTTGGGTTGTATGTTTATTTCTTACTTTTGTTCCAAATCGTTGATTTGAGTCCTGGTTTCCTTCCTGCCACTGTTGGTTCCCTGAATATTTTGCTTTATTTCACTTTGGTTATCCTTCATTTGTTCTTTCATTTTGCAACCAAGCTCAATTAGTTCTGTGAGCCTTTTGATTACCAGGGCTTTGAACTCTCCATCAGATAGGCTGGCTATCTCCTTGTTGCTTAGCTCTCTTTTTGGAGTTTTGCTCTGTTCTTTCATTTGGGCCATATTTGTTTGTCTTGGCATACTTGATATGTTGTAAGGGGGTGGGGCCTTAGGTATTCACCTGGGCGGGGCAATCATCTTTGCTGCACTGTGGTGCTGCCTGTGGGGGAGGGGCCAGAGAGGGAACAACGCAGCTTGCCTGCTCGTCTCTGGTGCACTTTCCAGTGGACTCTCGTATGAGCCTGGGCATATCTCCCACCGTGGTAACCCCCTGCTGTAGTCCACAGTCAGCTCTGAGTCTAACTTCCGCCTTCAGCCAGCCCTGCCTGTGCGGTCTGCTGCCTTGCTGTGGGTTCTCTCTGTCCTCCTGTCTGCCCCATCTTCCTTGTCTCCCTCCTACTGGTCTGATTGGTCTAGTTTACTGCTTCTTTAATTCCTTGGTTATTGGAGTTCCATGCAGTTTGATTTTCTGGCACTTCTGGTTGTTTATTGTTTTTAGATTGGTTGTTATCCTTTTGGTTGTGCAAGGAAGCGAAGGATTTCTACCTATGCCTCCATCTTGGCCGGAACTCTAGTTTCTTTATTGTTTTGACATTTATAAGTTGGTCCAGTATTCGATCCGGACAGTCCTTGTACATTGCATAGCTGTGTCCGGTGCAGGGGACACTTGCCAGAATGAATGATAATCAGCAGCACGAGGAGCTCTGCTGCTGACCGTGCCTAATTCTTTTACACCGATTACATACTTAGGAACAGAAAGGTTCTGTATTTAAAGACACAATAAACCATGGCAGTCTGAATCAAAAAGTTTGAAAATGTCAAGACATCTCTAAGACATTAAGCTAATCATTCAGCATTATAATGATACAAATAAACATGTTTTAAACTAAAACTGAGTTTTTAGATGCTGCCATCAAGTACATCTGAAACAGCAGAGACAGTCTTCATGACCCAGTTTCTCATGTGTCTTTCAGGCATATTTAGGTATATATGCAAGTATAGTATATTTCCATATTTTAATGCATATGGGAGCACTGTTTTTGCATTTCTACTGAATATTATATGTTGGAGAGCATTCCATATTTGCACTGATGCATATACCTTAATTGGGTTTTTTCCTTAATATATAGTATTCTATTTTACATCTGCATAGTATCTTTGTTATAGATGTAGCACTGATTAAGCAGATTAATAAATTCTCTGCTGGCAGAAATGTATTTTTTTCAGTCTTTCGCTATTATAAATAGTGTGTAATAAACATTTATGTACCTTTAAACAAAAGCATCTGAAGTGGAAGGAACTCCAGGGCATTGTTCTCCTTTAAGGCTTTATTCCCAAAGGATGCTGTAGATGTTATGTTATGCAGGGGCCCCCATAAAAAGCAAATGATAGAAGAAAGAACTAGAAACTTCCCTTTGATGTTTGCTACCAGGGTCGAATGCCTTGATAGACCAAATTGGTATTTGGTGACCACAGAGAAATCTGTGTTCCTTTTACTTTCCCTAGAAGAAATGAAGGAACAGTTGGACTTTTCTGGAAAGGCTCTGCACTTCAGGAATTTTCATGGCTTACTCTGTGGAGCCTGCCCAGTCCTCATACATCTTCTGCTACTGCCAGGGTCTTGAAACACAGGCCTTGGAGTGGCTACATCCACTTCACAAATAATTTATTCTGGATTTCCATTTTATGTTGATTTGTCATATTTTAAAAAGGAGTCTTTTAATATTTGATTTAAATATTTTAAAATTTGATTGTAGAAAAGTACATTGATCAAAACATGGTTCTTTAAAAAATTACCTTAATAGGACTTCCGGCCAAGATGGAGGCGTAGGTAGACACACTGTGCCTCCTTGCACAACCAAAAAGAGGGATAACAACAATTTAAAAACAAAAAACAACCAGAACCGACAGAAAATAGAACTGAGTGGAAGTCCGACAACCAAGAAGTTAGAGAGGACACATTCATCCAGACCGGTAAGCAGGGCAGAGCCGGGTGGAGAGCATGGCAAGGCGGTGGTTTGTGGAGTGGGGTGGGCAATGCTGCAGCTGGCTACAAAGACCCGCAGCTGGTGGATCCAGACCCAGTGGGGCCCAGGCTGGTGGAGTGGACCATCCCGCATTCATGCACAGATAAACTGGGAGAAAAAGCTGGGGAGCGAAACAGACCACGAAATCCAGGGCTCCAGCACAGGGAAATAAAGCCTCAAACCACTGATTGAAAACACCTGTGGGGGCTGAGGGGGCAGCGGGAGGAACTCCCAGCCTCACAGGGGAGTTCATGGACAGACCCTCAGGGTCCTAGAACGTACACAAGCCCACCCAACTGGGAATCAGCACGGAAGGGCCCAATTTGCTTGTGGGTAGTGGGGGAAGTAACTGAAAGCCAGCAGAGAGCAGAGCAAGCACCATTGTTCCCTCTCAGACCCCTTCCCCACAGACAGCATCACCATGAAGCAACATGGACTACCCTGCCCTGGTGAACACCTAAGGCTCTGCCCCTTATACGTAACAGGTGTGCTGAGGAAAAAAATGGCCCAAATGAAAGAGCAGATCAAAATCCCAGAAAAAATACAACTAAACCACAAAGAGATAGCCAACCTATCAGATGCACAGTTCAAAACACTGGTAATCAGGATGCTCACAGGATTGGTTGAATTTGGTCACAAATTAGATAAAAATATGAAGACTACGCTAAGTGAAATAAGGGGAAGTGTACAGGGAACCAATAGGGATGAGAAGGAAACTGGGAAAAACAATGGTATGGACCAGAAGGAAGAAAAAAGCATTCATCCAGAAAAGAATGAAGAAGCAAGAATTCAAAAAAAAATGAGGCAATGCTTAAGAACCCGCAGGACATCTTTAAATGTTCCCGCATCCAAATTATAGGAGTACCAGAAGGAGAAGAGGAAGAGCAACCAATTGAAAACTTATTTGAACAAATAATGGAGGAGAACTTCCCTGATCTGGCAAAGGAAATAGACTTGCAGGAAGTCCAGGAAGCTCAGAGAGTCCCCAAGAAGTTGGACCCAAAGAGGAACATACCAAGACACATCATAATTACATAACCCAAGATTAAAAATAAGGAGAGAATCTTAGAAGCAGCAAGAGAAAAGGAGATAGTTACCTACAAAGGAATTCCCATAAGACTGTCAGCTGATTTCTCAAAAGAAACATTGCAGGCAAGAAGCGGCTGGAAAGAAGTATACCAAGTCATGAAAGGCAAGGACCTATGTCCAAGAATACTCTATCCAGCAAAACTTTAATTGAGAATGGAAGGGCAGATAAAGTGCTTCTCAGATAAGGTCAAGTTCAACGAGTTCATCATCACCCAGCCTTTATTATATGAAATGTTAAAGGGATTTATATAAGACGTGGAGGGTTAGCAACAGGGGAGTGGGCAGGGGAGAGAGGGGGAAAAGGTACAGAGAATAAGTAGCATAAATGGTAGGTAGAAAACAGACAGGGGGAGGTTAAGAATAGTATAGGAAATGTAGACGCCAAAGAACTTATGCATATGACCCATGGACAATAACTAAAGGTGGGGAATGTGGGGAAGGTGTGTGGGGTGGAGGGGAATAAAGGGGAGAAATGGGACAACTATAATAGCATGATCAATAAAATATATTAAAAAATAAAAAAAAATATATATAAAAAATTACCTTATTAAAGTTATCCCCAAATTGTCATCAGGAACTTGGAGGTAGAAAAGCTGGAGAAGTCTTTATTCTTATTCTCCAGTAAAAAGCACTTATTTCTAAGGTCATTACAGAATTCAATTCAAGATCACTATGGGCCAAAACTCAGAAAAGGTAAGAGTGACCAAGTTTAAGTCTCAGAAGAAGTGGAGAGAGTTGTCTCCTGTAGACATAACTTCTAGATTTACTTGAAATCAAATTCTAGTTACTAAAGTCTTGAAATATTCTTTTTTTAAGTTTAGTCTTTATTGTATTTTTCTTCCATTACTACTTAGTCCCCTTAGACCTCCTCCCCCCAGCAATCACCACACTGTTGTCCATGTCCGTGAGTCCATTTTCCTTTTTGCTCAATCCCTCTTAAAAGATAAGCAGACAGCTAATTTTATCTGTGGTTCAGAAAACACACAGGTTGGGCATACAACAGCCAAAAAAAGGATAAGAATTTTGTTGTCACTTATTTAGTTTCACCTATTCTAAAATAGTTTCTTTGGCAAGCCAACTACATCCCTAGTAAAAACAAAAACAAACAAACAAAAAACCCAAACCCTCACGTTCACGTCTCTCTGACTTCAATACATTTCGGATTATGTTGTGGTTTAAAGCAGTGGTTCTTCTACTTTATTTTTAAAAAAATCTTGACCTATTTCCCTCTCTCCCCCATCACTGAAGTTCATTTTATTTCAAAGACAGCACTCTTCATATCCTAGAGAGACACCACTAATATGACTTCTGGTCTTTGTCGCCAACCTATTCTCTGATGTCATTGTGGATAATTCATTTTTATATTTATTGTAGATCAGGAATGAGTATTAATGGATAAAACAGAAGAGCTATTAGCTATCCATTTCCAAGTGATTATCTCTTCTTAGTCAATCCTCCACTAGCCCCTGCAAGCAGACACTTAATGAAGATGTTTAGTTTTATAAGAGTATGGAAATCTGGTCAAAGAGCTGGACAGCTCTGTTGTGCTATTCCTGTCAAGACATCCAGATTATCCTAAAGATCAGCCCATGTGCTTGAACAACTACCAAACTACTCCTTTCCCCTATTAAAACTTTGTAATAAAAGCTTCCATTGTTTCTCTTGAAACAAGTATGTTTGGGTTCAAAGATTTGGCACCAACACAACCTCATTTATCTTAACATAGGTGGTGAAAAAAGAGGCTACTTCATAAAGAACTTTGGGACTTCCTGAACATTCTCTTGTCCAAGAGGGAGGGCCCCCGACTGGAGGACAGCCTCACCTGCGTGGGGAGAGAAGGTAGGAGAGTTACGCCGTGACTCCACATTCTGCGTAACACACAGGCTCTCCTCTCCATAAATCATCACAGTTGATGTTTTTATACACAGATTCTGATTTTGTCCTGATCTATCTAAGGCAACTTTGGAATCAAATGTTATCTGAACTCTAGGCAACTGTATTTTTGTCCTTGGGTCTGTGAAATTCCATGAGAGAAGTGCTCAGAAAGAGCTCCATTAAATAAGTGATTTGGGAGTTTTGGAAAACAAAACCCATTGAATTTATTATGAACCATTAATGAGGAAAGCACTAAGAACAGGAGTTTTGGGGAAAAAAATTTTCCACATTATTTCACAGGTTCTGCTTCCTTGCTGAATGTTGTTTGTTTGCTTTGATAAATAATACTTCCTCCAGCTGGCACATTCAAACAGGCTCCATTCAAATGAATTTCATGGGACATTGAGCAATTCTGGTACCTTTCTCAATAAAAACTAAAGGTTATATTATTCTCTCTATCCTTTGATTTCAAAAAGCTAGGAAAGAAGTTGTTGATATTATTGTTAATGTTTCAAAGAAAACTACAGCTGCTATCTTTTTGCTTAAGTGAAGCACAGCTTTCAGGCTTGGTCATGCCCTTGAAGCTCGGCTCTCCTTGGTGATATTACTGTTTCTCAGAGGACAAGGGTGGTATTAGAAGTTTCAGTCTTCCATTAGTTTGCTCTCCCTTCTTGCCGAGTATGTTCCTGGTTGGGAATCTTGCTGCTGGGGGAAGTGCACACAGCTGATGTGACACCCTGGTTGGCCCGGTGTGCTGGGTGGCATGACGACTGAGCATTTTGGAAATGTCCATGTTTCCATCAGCAAAGAAAAAAATCAGCTAGTTGTCAACGAAGGTCAAATCAATAATGATCCTTTTGTGTGGGCACAGTTGGAACAGAAAGGCTTTCACCAATTTTAATGAAACCTCTACAAGATTGTATGGAGGCACTGGGGAAAATCCTGTGACCTCTTTGGAGCATGTAAGGACTTTCAGGGTGACCTTAGATGTCAGAGAGGGCAGAGAGCTTTGGGGATGGCTTTTTCCAATGAGAGCATTTCTACAGTGTTTCAACTGACTGCTTTAGAAATAAGGCAAAGACCTCAACAAGGCCTGAGAGTAGGATTTATTGGCTGGCATGGGGGAAAGTTTACACGGTATAGATGTGCAGCCTTTAACCCATATGGTAGAGAGAAGCCAGTTCACTAGTAAAATGATCTGCAATGTGAGGAATTGGATTGGGAAAATCAGTAGAGAAAGGAGAGGGGTATGTCAAGGCCATATTAAAATGTAAATCTCAATAATATGGCATAATGGAGACTTCTGGAGTCTCCCAGGGACATGGCACTTGGTAATAAAAAGCAGAGGGACTCTTTCTGACCCAAGGCCTGGGCAGATGATAGGGGAAAGAGGTGTGGCCCCAGGTTTTGTCAACATCAACTGTACCCACAGACTTGAAAAGGTGGACTTCACCTGTACAGAGTGTGGGGAGAGACGCCTGTGTGATCAGATTACCACCTGCACTGTTGTCGTCAATAATGACTCAAAGGACAAGCCCTAATCAACCAAACACTGTAATAGGCACCTTTAGGGGAAGGTCATGTTTGTCTGAATTTCTCTCTTGCAATAAAGAGCTGATAGGCAGATATTTTGCTGGATTTGAGGCACTTCTCAGAGACGAGTTGAGGAACACTCCTCTTCCTGGAAATGTTGCCTGCAGGCCTGGCACCAAGGAACCATCCAGACTGCAACCAGATATAGTCTAACCCTGAGGCTGGGTCTCGTTCTTCCAGAACTCTTCACAGGCAGAGATCTGAGCTCCCAAACAAAGCGTGTGGCCGTTGTCCTTCCTGGAACATCCGGTGAAGGAATGTCCTTCCCCAGACATTCCCAGAGCTCACAGCCTGGCTCTGTGCCAGCTCTGCTCTGCTATCATCCTATGTGTGAGGTCTTTCCCCATCACTCTATGTAAAATAGCTCTCCTCTCCAGGATCCTTACCTCATTTCCATATTCTATTTTTCTCTTTAGCCTTTTTCACCATCTGATAAAAGATGATAAAAATAGGCTAGCATACTTACTAGCCTACTTGCTTATCGTCTTTCTTACTCTATTCTGATAGAATGTACGTTCCATAAGGGCAGGGATTTTGTCTATTTTGTTTACTGCTGTATCTCACCATAGGCATTATGTAAATATTTGGAAAATAAATGAATGAGGCCTTAGGCAAAGCCTGTAACTCTTTCTGGTCTCAGTTTCCTCAGACCCACGGTGGCTCAAATTTCAAGGCAAATGACAGATGGAAAAGCTCCCCCCCCCCAAACAAAGGTATATATCCTGAATGGGGCCAGAATCCCAAGGCTAATCAATGTACCCAAGAGGAAAAGTGAAAGCTTCTTCTCTCTCAGAATAGAAAGCAGTTTTCAGTGTTTCCTGATTAGGTCTCTAAGACAGGGTCCTACCGAACCCCAGATGTTGTCCTTGGAGTGGCAACAGCAAGTTTCTGTCCTCGGGGAGAAAGAATCAGGACAATGGCTTGAAATGTGGCCTTAGAAAATGCCAGAATCCAACACTTACTGACTTTTCTCTCTATTTAAATTTCTTTAAATCTTCCCGTTACTGTCCCCTGATTTAAGTTCCTGAAACCAAGATAGCCAATAGAGCTTCGGAAATATTTATAGTTATCTTAAAATTAAGTTTTATAGAAAGAATGATCATTAACTGGATTTTATGTTAGCCCTTCTGTCCAATGGTTTCTGAGTATCATCTTATATCTGAGGCCTTTTAAAAAGGGCAGTTATAGTCATGAAGGAAATACTCACCCATTAGGAAAGTTCTTCAAACATCACTGGGCTTAAGAACCACATGAGGAGGTACTTGATCTCTCAAATACCCTCTTCTTCAAAACTCTGAATTCCAGGTTCTGAGAACAAGTAAGTTCTGAGCTGAAATTTAATACCTTTTTGCCTGAGCCTGGATATGCTCTTAGCTTCAACATTGGTAAATGGAGATAAATCCATGAAGTCCATGAAAACCTGG
Source organism: Micronycteris hirsuta (assembly GCA_004026765.1). NCBI lineage: Eukaryota > Metazoa > Chordata > Mammalia > Chiroptera > Phyllostomidae > Micronycteris > Micronycteris hirsuta. Next base: position 158,682 of record PVJI01001757.1, read on the forward strand.
TTTCCCAATCCCACATTAAAGATCCCAGGGGAATCTAGAAGAGACTCCTGAGATCCTTAGAAAGATGAGTTTTCCAATTTCCTGCCAATTTTGGATCAAGAAAAGGGGCTGAAATGACTTTTGGGATTTCTTGAAAAAGAAGTTGGTCCTTAGTGGAGTCTGTCCACTAGCCCCAGGATGCCCTATGCAAGTCATAGCACCTTCTATTGTTGGCAGAAACATAGCTCATCTTGTGGCATCCTGGAGCTAGCTCCTATATCTGTGACAGCAACTTTCTACAATATCAGGAGAGTTGGGGACAGGCTAATATAAGATGGGTAGTTTTAAAAGGGTATTGGTGGGAGGGAGTATTTAAACCCTGAATCAGGCAAACACTGTACGCCAGGGCTCCTCGCTCATCCCGAAGAACGGGTTGTTAAACATTCACCAGCCAGCACTAGTCCTCAGTCATTACTCAACATTAGTGTGAGCACTTTGCCTGAATGGATTCTGGGCCCCCCTGCCCCAATACATATATAGTGTGTGTATATATTATGAAGGTGTGAGGATAAAAGGATCTTTGAAAAATGTCAGCCAGGTGGTGAGCAGAGGGCATGGAAAAGGTGGTCTAAAAGGCAATGAGGCATTTTTATATTAAAAATACAGGATGTGGCAAAAGTAGGTTTATAGTTCTTTGTATGGAAAATAATACAATAATTAATAAATAACAATACAAGAAAAAACTCTGTGTTTCATGTATTCACAACAGTAAACCTAATTTTACCCCACCCTATATATTCAGATTAAAATAATCCTTGTGAATTTCACTGGTTTAAGGGTATATCACTAAAAATAATGCTATAAAGATGCTTAGGACTTATTGATAAGGGGAACAGGTGATATGAATATTGGGAAGCTGATACATATAGAAAATCACATTTTTATAAAAACAAAAAGCATCCTAACTTAAAACAAATATGTATATGTGTTTCTATGTTTCTGTGTTAGAGAGCATAGAAATTATAAGCTATTACCATAAGGAGTGAGAAAGTAGGAAGGAAGAAAAGAAAAATTTCAAAATCATAAATCTTTATAATATTGACCTTTTGACTAAATATTCATTGGTTATGCATTGGAGTTGCAGAGCAAAGGCTGAGCAAAATGACTTGTAGAGAACGACCGACTGAGAAATGGGATGAGAATGCAATGTTGTTAGACATACAAGAAAAGTTCTGAAAGAAGTCATCTTCACTGAGTTCCACAAAATTCACAGCATTCACTACTCAAAAACCAAAAGTTTTAAAACAACACGAATCAATAAGAATATGCAGATGATTGCACATAAAATGCTAAGGTTAAGTTAAAAATATTAGAGGATGTGTGTGTACACACACTTTAAAATATTTCATAAAAACAAAAAAGGATACAAGAATCCCAGAAATTGGAGACCAGGACTGCCTGACCAAGTTCAAGCGCCTGTGGACAATGGACTATTCATTTATTCTGAGGAGGTGGGGCCCAGTTGTCCTTCTGCCTGTTCTAAGTTTGACACCAATGACTTCAACCTTGGACCAGCTGTTGACTCTCCCTATAAAATGAGAGGATCCAAGCAGAGAGGAAGCTTCTTTGTGAAAGGATAGAAGAAGCCATGATGCCATATATGCTGCATATATTTTTTGTAAAGATATCTAAAAAGAAACAACCATTGGAAGGCCTAGCTCCTTCCTATGCTAACTTTCACTGTGGTGTTAAAGGTTTGGCAAGATGTAAGCTTCTTTCATTTCAGATCTTTAAAGTCACATTTTTAGAACTGACCATCAGATTCCATAGCAGAGAACATATATTACCATATCAGTGACTCCACATCAGATAAAGACAATTTCCCTACAACCTCAAAAACTCCTTTGGAAATGTCACACACACAGAGTGTTTACCCTGCCTGCGAACCACCTGTATTTGTTTGGCAATCAGACTGGAAAGATAGTAAGAGTACAGGGCTGGAAACCTAAAGCAGGGTCTGTTGACATAAGTAGGTGGTGTCAATCCAACCCCAAAGTTCTTGTAGGGATAAGAAAGAAACAGGCACCTCTTCCTCTATAAGGAAAATCTTTTTAGTTTGTTTCCTAGTATTTACCTAGCATGTGTCTTCCCTGCTGTTCAATGGCTACTTAATTTAGAGACAACAGAGGATCTTTGGTTGGGACGATGGGCTCAAGCACTTCTGGAAAAGTGACTCTGTAACTGATATAAGTTGACACATATTAAACACCGTACAGAACAACTCCTGAATCCATTTCGACAACTAATAACTCCCCTGGAAAAGCCTGGCACTGCTAGATTTTCTTCTTCCACTGTGAGTCCATACTACAGAGCAGGAGGACATTGCTATCTTTCATCAAATATTGATAAATATAAGAAAGAAAGAAGATATATGAAAGGGAGAAGATGCTATGTCCTGAAAGTCCCAGTGATGCCAACTCAAGTGGGTTTCTGAAGAAACTTCCTTGGCTGCAGCCAGCTACAAACTATGTGACACATCTGTTGGACTTTTACTCAGTCCTTTCCTCAAGATGCCGTCCAGGCCCTTTCGCCTCTCCCTGCTTTTGAGAGATTGCTTCCTCTGCCTAGATCTCTCTCCTGCTCACCCCCATCTTCACTTGGCCAATTCCTCTATGTAATTTAATACTCAGCTTGGGTATCACTTCACATCTGAAGGCTTGCTTCCCTGAGCCATCCTCATCTCCAGCCTGGGTTAGGGATGGTTTCTCTCAGTTCCCACAGTAAGTTTTGATTACTGCCAACATACCATTTGGTATAATGTGTGATTCAACCTATTCATGGTTAATCGTTTCCTAATAGCAGTAGTTCTAAATTTTTGAACCATTTCACATTAGAATGATCTAAGGAGATCTTTACAGTACAGCCTGCACTCTAGAACGATAAAATCAGGGTCTCTGAAGGGTGTGTAAGTGTGGGACACAGGACTCAGTATTTTTTAAAGCTTCCAGTTGATTTCACTTTGCCATACCGGAGACAGTTTTTGCATACAATTGTTTAATACAACGCAGATACATAGAGCAGTGAGAGGCAAGTGGCATCTAATCTCATTGGCATGAATTTCCAAAGGGTTAGACTTGAAACTGCCCAGCAAATGATTGATTTGCTAGGAAGTCATCCTGGAGGTCTAATTTCTTATCCTGCTTATCCTGAGATCTGTAGCCAAAAGGCAAAGTAAATACCCCAGGCAACACACTTTTGGAGAAGTAATGGAACTGTCCTTAATATATTACTGGGTCTCTCTCCAATTCTACTTTGAACTATTCTAATGTATTAAAAGCTACACATTTATGAGCATTTAACATGCTAGTTGTTCAGGCTGAAATCAACCTCAATCTTAGGTTTCCAAATAGTGTAACTTTTGTCTGCAATGACTAGCTGAGCACTGCAGCCTTTTAAGGGTTACTCTGATAGAGCTCTTCAATTACTTTGGTCAGCTCATGAGCCCTATTTCTGGGGATGGGTATGTTTCAGGCCTGGAAGAATATCAAGGGGGAAACATTTTCATGAGGTCCACTGGACATAAGTTGTTTTAATGCTTAATGTAAACATCTAGCTGTATTCTCATGAGTAATTCCACAAAACAGAATAATGCCTCCTATTCTCATTTCCGCCTATTCCCTTCTCTGAACTTCCAGTCTGACTGGTTGCATTGTTCCTGCTCCCACTCCCACCCTGGTGTGCTCTGCATTCTCCCCTGGGCTGGCAGCAGCCTCCCTGTGCGATCGCCAAGCTCCTCCTCCCACTTCTCTTATCCTTCCTCTTCACTGGTTCTTCCACGAGGACAGACAATAACAACTTACAACCAAGGCTCCCTGCACCCATGAAGCCTGAAGGATAAGAGACTGGCTTGTGAGGGTCAGCAAAAATAGTTGAAGAGAGAACAATTAATAATGTTTTTTGAGGGTTTTTTTGTTTTTTTTTTTTTTGGTTTTGCATTCCTCTTCCTGGAATCTTGTGACTTGTATCCTTTCTATGAGAAGCTCAGGCCCTCCTTAGTTCCCGCATTACATTATTGCCGCAGATTTTTAATGAAAAAGTTTAAAAGGTGTGGAGTCACTCTTTTAGGTTTTCTTTATTTTTAAGATAACTCATACCTAAACCATTTGCTGATTCTCTGACCTGGTTATCCTCTGAGAAATCACACCTGTTTAAACAAGTCTGTCTAAATCATTTATTTATATGGTTGCTGATTATTGTTACAGGTTTCAAGGCTATGACAATACCTGCTCAGTTATAAAGGCTCAAGAGATCTATCCTGGACCCCTTCTTTCTCCCTGCAGTCTCCCAGTGGGGTGGGGTTTATGTCAGCTCTCAATGATGGCACTTAAAACCAAAGGAAGAGATTGGGCAAAAAATAGAATTGCTTGCATTTGAAATACTGCAAGTGATAAACATCTGCACATAAGCAGTTACTTAAATTAACATTTAAAATTAGAAACAACTACCCTTTTATACATTTCAAAACATAAGATTGACATTCTCAGTGATTTCTAGGAAACTATATTAAAATTTACATGTTAAAAAGGAAATTCTCCATAATTCTGAGATTCCTCATTCCATTCAATTGAGGGTAATTCTACTCTAAAACAATTCCTGACAGAGTACTTGAGAATGGGAAGGCTAAAATAGAAAAAGGGCAGAGGAATAAAATAGGGGCAATATAAGTCCTATCTTGGGCACTGAAATTAGAAAAGTGAAGAACAGCATCAAAAAGGTCTTTCGGAAAGTATGTGCCAGCCGAACCCCTCCTCCCTCTCTTGGCTCGCCTACTAAAGATGCATGCAGTAATGTTTCCAGAAATGTGCATTCAAAAATGAATGTCAAAGAAACTTTGGCTAAGTCAGCTGAGCTGTATTTCCTACAGGGGGAGTATGCATCCTCAGAACTCCCAGTTGGGATGTTTGTTTATTGGGTCCAGTAAGAACTGGAAAGAACCAGGCAGGATGACATCCTTGGGGGGCCCAAGATACGAAAAGTTAGGAAGGCAAAGGGGAGGGACAGGTTTGTGGTCAGAATTGCCTCTAAGCATCAAAGATGATCTTTTCCAGTTGGACAACTCCTCAGCAGTAGTTTTCCATTCCCCGTGGCATTGATAGCTGCCCAGTGCAGTCACTGTGTCCTTACTCAGGTGAAGGTAAGCAATAACACCAGTTCCTCTGAGCCTCCTTTAGCAGGTACAGACTGTCTCCCACACACTCTTCTCATGGGGGGAAAGACTTAGTACTTGTAAGAATTAGTACGTCTTTGGGTTCAACAGGGGCATGTATTGTGACTACAGTGAAGTACTTACGAGTTAAGCTTAAAAAAATGTATTGCAAATGATAATCAGGATAAAGCAGTAGCAGCAGTAGCAGCAGCAGCTGCAGCAACAATTAGGGAATGTCAGCGTTAATGTGGCTGTCTATGTCCCAGGCACTATTTCAAGTCCTTTACCTGGGTCATCTCATTTAATCCTCACAACACCCTATTGAAGCAGGTTCTATAATTATCCTATTTTACAGATAATCATGATGCTACATTTTCAGAGCATTTTCTCACCATAGGGGTGTTTGCTGGCTTTTTGTTGTCCTTTTTTTTGTTTTGTTTTGTTTTATTAGTTAGCAAGCCCTTATATAAGTTTTAGTGTGTGGCAGGTACTGATCAAAGAATTTTATATGAACTCATTTAATCCTCATGACAACTCTGTGAGCCTCAAGGAGACAGAGCAGCCTGCCCAAGGTCACACATACAACTAGCAAGCTAGGAGAGTGTGGCTCTAACCCCAGGCAGTCTGTCTTGAATCCTCAGAGGGAAAAATGTTTTGTACAAACAGTCGATGCTCAAATATAGTCAATTTACCACTTATTGGGGTGGGGAGGGGTGTTTATATGGGCATTGTGAAGGAGAAGTTAAGCACGTGCTTATCCGGTCTCCTTCTCAGAACTTGCCAGGGACTCTATTATACCTCATGATTATTGGTGTAAGAGCTCACATTTCCTCTTTAGGATGTTACCACCTAATAAACTTAGTAAGGATGATAGGCTGACCATTGAGCATTAGAAGCTGACATGTGAATAAGCAATCAAAATCAATTTCAATGCTAAATTAACATCTCAGATTTTATTTTACTTAATTTTAATACTTCACATATATCAGCAAAATAAAATACAAAATGCACCATATTTCTAATAACAATCCAAGCATACATTTCAATGTAACTCTTTAGACAATCCCATAGGTTTCAAATAAATCCCATCTGCAAACTTCAACATCACAAGAGAAATTGCCCCTACTCCATCATTAACACCACCCCTGACTCCTACTCAAGGAGAAGAAATGAACATTCATCAATGGAATTTTGAGCACCTGGAAAGCTTTTGGTTGAGAGGCCTGGTTTCATAAATAAAACAACCTAAAAATAGCTCAAGTAGGGAGGAGATAGAGTCTGATGCTTTGAGAAGGAAGAGAAAGTAAACAAAGCCAAGAGGAGGAAGTTGGTTCAACCAAAACAAACAAAATGAAGTATTGGGTGTTCTTCAGATGGTAGGGACTGTACTTGATTTCTGCCAAGGTGCTTTGAGGAAGAAGACCTCAGATAGGCAGGTGTTCAGAGGGAGCCTGGACCCTGAGTGCTAATACAGGCATTTCTTGAAGGAGACAAAAGATACAAGAAACATCATACACAGGACAATGACACCTCAGTCCCCTTCAAAGTAGGCACCTTGGGACCTCACACAGTTCTTCCAATCGCCATTAGCTGCCCCATTGTGTTTTCCTGACTCTCATCAATAGTCTGGAATCTCTTCCCTTTCAAAGGTGATTTTAGTTTCAGGAAAAGCCAGAACCTGCAGGACACCAAATCTGGGCTGTAGGGGGCCGAATCACCTGGGTGATTTAATGTTTCACCAAAAAACTGCATGAGACGTGATGTATGAGCAGGCACATTGTCGTGATGAAGCTGCCTATCATCAGTTGCCCATAGCTGCAGCCTTCTGAATCATCTGATCATTTCCATGGAGGAATGTTTAAGCTTAATGCAAAATCTGATGCAGATTTGTTGCTCTACTCACTCAGTCACTTTGAATTTGATGGCAATACAGTACACTTTCTCACTCAATGGCATCTACCACCCCGAATGACTAGTACAGTGAAGTCGTCATTGTTCACGCATGCACATTCCAGTCCACTCTCCTTGGCTGCCAGGTTACACAGATGTCATGCAAACCATCCTCGTTATATTAACAATGGCTGGACCTTTTCTGGACAGACATTATATATAGACCCATAGCTCCTACAAATCTTTTAAGACTCAGCCCTGAACAAAAAGAGCCACATGTCTTTGAATGGGCTCATAGGCACTGGCATGGAGCAGAGGGAAGGGGAACTACCACTGACTAGAAAATAATGTCGCCCATCTTGTGGATAGCGAACTCCAGGGAGGAGCGAAGACCACTCTTCTACCAAATGACTGAGACCAAATTTCCTACTAACAATAACATAAGGGGTCTGAGTCAGATTTGATTTATTAAATAAAATAATGTAGTATTTTTGTCCATTGAATAACCTGGAACAAGACATGACAGGATATCGTATATTCTCTCTCACACCATTTGATTGGTATATATTACATACATTTTAATCTCAAATTTCACAGGAATAATAATAATAATCAATTTCTAATATCCTTCACTCTGAGGATAAATTGTCAATACTTATAGCTCCAAGAGAAGATGAATGACAATCAAAATCCATCCTCCCCTCTTCTTCCTGGGTGCACAGCTAGAATACCTTTCCTAGCATTCCTGACAATTAATATGGCCACATGACTGAGTTCTAACCAATGGAATGTGAGCAGAGGTAAGGCACCACTCCTAGATATGGCCCATTATAAACCTCCCAGGCACGAGCCTCCACGAATGAGCTCTTCTCCTCTGGCCAACTGAATCCACATGTCGAAGATGGCAGAGCCTCCTTCAGTCTCATCACTGAATGACACTGAACAGCAATGAATGAGCAGAGTTCACCCAGCAGCAAGAACACTCACAGTAATCTGTCACTTGAATAAGCAAGAAATAAACTTCTGTTAAGCCACTGAAATTCTGGGGTCTATGTGTTACAACAGTTAGCATTATCTTAAATAATAAAATTAGAGTGGCTGAAACAGCAACCGCAAAAAAAAAAAACTAACCCCCTTGCTGTAATTGTCACACATTCATGTTCTTTGTGAAGAACATCTTCCAAATTATAAAACAGATGTAAGAAAATAGCAATCTAAGCCTAAAATCCAGGATAAGGTTCATAGTTAGGGTACCTATAAATGTGTTTTGTTTACCTCACAGAGCATTCTATTTTATTTGAATTAGCATCCAACATTTATAAATGAGGAAATTGCACACACAAATTTTTGATTTTCATCTTTGGAAAAATTGGATAATCTGGCCACTTTGGGCTCTGTTTCTGTTTTCTGTGAGTCATGAACTCTCCGGATCCATGTGACTTGTTCTGACCATCTCCCCTCTTCCACATTACTTACATGGCTTTTTTTTTTTTTTTCACGGTATCACAAATGGTAAGATTTTATTCTTTTCTTTTTTTTTTAAATTATTTTATTGTTGTTCACTTACAGTTGTCTGCATTTACCCCCACCCCCAACCCCAGGCAAACCCACCTCCCTCCCTTGCTTCCACCCTCCCCCTTGGTTTTGTCCATGTGTCCTTTATAGCAGTTCCTGAATACCCTTGTCCCCATTATCCCCTTCCCCCTCCCCTCTGGTTACTGCCAG